>JACEGR010002764.1:0-120041 GCA_014170235.1 Listronotus bonariensis
ATGAATATAAAATACTTAAGTAAAACGAAAAACAGTAACAGTGGTGGTTTTAAAATGCATATGTTACATATAGAGACTGGTACCTCTGGTATACGTATACTTGGGCTTACAGATAAAGAAAAAAACAGCAACAACAAAAAAAGTGCTTAAAATCACTTAGGACTATTCACAAGGTAAAGCTAGATCAGTCTTAAGTAAGATATTAAAATGTCTGTACGCCGATGGTTATTTTAGTTATTGTGATCAATAAATACCTGGGAGGTGACTCAAACCTGATCAACTGGAAGTTCGGTGATGCTTAAGTTGCTAGTAATAGAGTGGACCCAAAACGAGCGTGGGTGTCTTTCAGGCCGACTGGACCGTGGAAGGTTGTAAATCGGTAGATCTGGCTGTAGACGGTGTCCCCAGTGCTGGTTGTACAAGGAAGTGTCTCCGAGTATTATGTACTCGTAACGGATACCGTAAGGTACGGTGGAACAAAAAAAGGCCTAAAACGAGTGTTATGTTGTACATTTGCATTCTCTTGGATGTGCGATTGATAATAAGGGTAAGTTTAGTGTCAATTATATTAAATTATGAGAAATGTGTTAAGTAAAATGACATTTTTATAATTAAAGTTAGCATAGAACGATTAAGATGTGATAATATAGATAAAATATTGTATTAATTAGTAATGATGATATGAATAAGGTCTTGAGAGACTTACCAGAAGATGGAGGATTGGCCTTTTTGGTATTAAACTAGCTAGCTCGAGGAAAATTTACTCACAAGAGTTTTTATACTTTCCACATACAGATCCTCAACTTAAGAGTTACACTAATTGTGGAAAGAAACTTTCCTTTTTCTCAAAATCCGTTAAACAACGCGTTAAACCTCGCCAGCAGCTCTGCTCAGAATCGGTTTAAAAGTGAGAATGGACCTAGTCCTACCAAAAAAGATTAGCTATTTTTTTCTTTGAGTATTTTTTTTTCTTTGACCGTTGGTCAAGGTACAATTTAGAATGAATCAGTACAATATCCTTTTAGACTATGTACATTTCTGGCCTGTCATATGTCAGTCAAGAACCTTTATGACAAGTAAGTAAACAAATCATAAATTGATTAATTAAATATGGTTAATTATTATTAATAAAAAGAAAACATCCAAAAAACACAAAGAGGTACAATACTCTTCTGGCTAAATCACGGCCTGATTACTGATAATTTTGAAAATTACTACTTTAGTACTATAAACAGTCAGTTTAACTTATTGTTTTGTTTTGTTTTAGCCGTTTAACCCTCCCTAGCAATGAATATTGAAAGTCTACAGGAAATCCAGTATCACCAATGTGTAGCGATACGTAATAAAGACAACCTTAAACACAACCCACAGAATGAGGCGCTATTAAACCGAATTGTAAGATCAAAAATACAGAGAATAAAATATATTTATTTAACATGAAGTTACATTTACTTTGCCTTAAGAAAAACAATAATGGCTACAGACAGGTAAGCCTCTAATATTATTGGAAGAACCGATTTTATTGTTTGGGGAAAAATAAACCCGTAACACACCTCCCCTTCCTAAAAATAAGTTTCTTCAAAACTCTTAGTAAGATTAAGGCAGATAACGGGAAGAAGAGACATAATAAATCTAGCTATGGGTAAATATACCCAAACAAAAAAAGAATGAAAGAATTCCAACGCACGTTTAGTCATCAGGCGGATGAGCTTTGAGATCCTTCGCATGCCAGACCCCTAGGCTTACTCCAGAAGCATCCGAGATTTCGTACGACCATGGAGACAGTATTTTAGTGACAGTAAATGGACCGGTGAACTTAGGAGCCAACTTAGCTGTAAATTGTTTGGCGGCGTTGGAGATGATGTAATTTTTCTTCCAAACCTGTTGGTTTACGGTGAACCGATCTTCCCGTCTCCGAAGGTCATATCGAGGTTTAGCCTTATCATAGGCTTGACGCAGTCGTCGATGAACATCCTCGAACATCTGTGTCATCGCTTGAGCTCGAGCAGGAGGGTTGTACGGTGTTGTGTCGTCGTCCAGAGTTCGAGCGTCACTAGCGGTGAACTGAATCTCACGACCGAAAACCACAAAGTTAGGTGTCAAACCGGTGACCTCGTGTTTCGCAGATCTCATGGCGCAACCGGCCTTGGCAAGTACTTTATCCCAATTCTTGTGTTCCTTATCAACGTAACTTGAAATGACGGTCTTAAGAACACGATGGACACGCTCTACGGGGTTTGCTTGAGGATGATAATTGGCGGTATACTGAACTTTAATATTATATCGATTAACAAACTCTTTAAAGATTTTGCTGCGAAATTGAACGCCGTTATCCGCGATGATTATGTCAGGTCTACCATAAACTAAGACGACGTGGTCTTCCAGCCAACGAACCAGGCTAGGTGCAGTGGCCGAACGCAACGGGAAGAACAGAACATACTTGCTAAAGACATCTAGCACCGACAAGATGTAGGAATACCCGGAAGAAGAGCGTGGAAGCGGTCCAACAAGGTCAATACTCATGATTTGCCATGGTCGAGAAGCAGTCGGTTGAGCGCTAAGCATGTAACCTGCGGGAGCTTTTTGCAATGGTTTGGTGCTAAGACAGATATGGCAACGGCGGATATATCTGGCAACGTCCGACTTCATACCCGGCCAGTAGTAATGTTGGGCAATGCGGGCACAAGTTTTAAAGACGCCAAGATGTCCACACGTCGGAGGATCGTGGTTTGCCTTAATGATAGCTGATCGCTGTTCACGAGGAACGACAGTAAGCCAAGAATCTTTGGGTTCAGCTAGCGAGGGATAAAGTAATTTTGCACGCTTGTACAGCTTGCCGTCATCAATCCACCATAAAGGATATTTGGTGGGATGTTTCTCTATTCGTCTGATCATTCCCAAATACCAGCGGTCACGAGGTGGAGAAGAATGGTTGGTTACATCGGTGATAGTATCTACTATGGGTACAGAACGGCTTAGGGTATCGGGAACGACGTGGTCTTTACCTTTTCGATGGATGATCTCGAAATCATATTGTTGCAATCTAACTGCCCATCTCGCTATGCGACCAACAGGGTCTTTTATAGAATTAAGCCATTTCAGACTGTAATGATCCGTTATGACTGTGAAACGGGTACCTTCAAGATATGGTCGAAGTTTTTCAATGGCGAACAGGACAGCCAAGCATTCCTTTTCTGTAGTACTATATTTCCGTTCGTTTTTGGTCAGCGATCGACTCAGGTAGCAGATGACGCGCTCTTGACCATCAAGGACCTGTGAGAGAACAGCACCCAGCCCAAAGTCTGATGCGTCGCATTGAACGGTAAACGGTTGGTCAAAATTAGGGCAGGAAAGAACGGGAGCCTTGATAAGATGTTCTTTAATTGACTGAAATGCGGCCTCACAGTCCTTATCCCAGAGGAACTTAATATTCTTCCCAGTAAGTGCGGTCAGCGGTGCCACGAGAGAGGAAAACTTGGGTACGAATCGTCGGTACCATGAAGCAAGTCCAATAATCCTCCTAACGTCGGTTACGCTTTTGGGGGTAGGAATGCGAAGGATGGCTTCGATCTTTTCGGGATCCACCAGTAACCCAGAAGAATTAATTACGTAACCGAGATATTTCAACTCGGATTTACAAAAATTGCATTTATCCCGATTAAGGGTTAGTCCTGCTTGCGTAATCCTCTTAATGACCTCCCGTAATACTCTTATATGGTCCTCAAACGTCGGTGTACATATAATCACGTCATCTAGGTAAACAAAGACGTATTGTTCCAAATCGACGCCGACAACGCGGTCTATGAATCGTTGCCAAACGGCGGGAGCATTAGTCAGCCCAAAAGGCATCCGCTTAAACTGATATAGTCCTCGAGAGGGTACGGTAAATGCAGTTAAAGGCCTCGACTCTTCAGCGATAGGGATCTGCCAGTAGGCGGACTTAATATCCAGGGTACTAAGAAAACGCGCGTCCCGAAGCTTATCTAGAGTCGCAGAGACGTAAGGAATGGGATAGGCGTCAGGCGTCGTGACTTTGTTAAGCGCACGATAGTCCACACAAAAGCGCCAGCCTCCACCTTTCTTTTTGGTCATAACAATGGGAGAAGACCACGGAGACTCAGAAGGTTCAACAATGCCATCAGCCAACATCTTTTCCAGCTCTGAGTTGACTTCTTTTTGAAGTGCACGAGATAAAGGGTAGTATCGCTGTTTTATTGGAGCAGAGTCGGTCTTGATAACGAGTTCCACCAGCCTCGTACATCCAAGGCCGCTACCCATAGCAGAAAAGGTTTGTTCGACCAGCTCGTCAAGTGTCTTCCTCTGTTCCGGTGTAAGTGAACCCGCTGATAGTATGGCAGAAACCTGCGGCACTGATGAACTTGAGGTATCTCTAAAGGACCACTCACCAGCATGTAGGTCCGGTATAATTTCCATACGTGTCCAAAAATCGACTCCCAGTATCAGGGCATGTGGAAGGGCAGGCACCACCAAGGTTTCTAACAATATTACCCGGTCTTTAAGCTGAATGGGTAACTGCACCACACCCAGAATCTGGCAGGACTGGCCATTAGCCACGGTACATTCAGAAGTACTGCAAGGAAGTAACTGACACAATGGTCGCAAGAGGTTCCATCCAGATGAACCAATTATAGTCCGGGAAGCACCACTATCTAAAAGTCCAAGGACTGACTTTCCGTAAATGTGTACACTTAAAAATGGACGCTGATCACCTTTGGCATGAGCCAGCACGTAGTCGAGAACAGCAGTTTGTGAATTTGCGGCCATTGATTCTTGTGAAATCGGGCAAGGTAGGTGGCCTATCTCCTTGCCGGAGGTACGTTTTTTGAGCATGTTGGACAGTCTCGGCTTATGACATCCTTTGTGCCGCAGCGGTAGCAAAATTTATTGCGTGGTTGATCGCACTGACGAAATCTGTGTCCGTCCTCACCGCAATTCCAACAATAAGGTCTATCACTAAGGCCCACAGCATCCACTGGATGATTCCTGGAAGGCCCTTGACCAGACGTCGAAGGTGAGGCATTCCGATTCTGAAAATCTGGTACTGTTACTGGGGAAGCATGATGAGTCGGTCTATGGTATGCTAACTCGGGTTCTAGGAGTTGTCTATAATTGGTAGGTGGTGGTACGAATCCCTGAACGCGAGCTTCCGTTTCTTCGATGGCTCGACTAAGACGAACCAATTCCTGCAAGGATGACACCTGGTGTAGAGCTAAGCGACTCTGGATATATGGTAAGAGGTTTCTACGTACCAATCGTAGTTTTGTATCTTCAGAGGGAATTTCTGGTAATTTTCGGAACAAGCTCTGCATTGCCACCACATAACTCAATACCCGCTCCTGAGCGCCTTGTGTTCTCCTCCTTATCTCATCCCATAAACTGACCTCGTAGTCGTAGGGCTGAAAGGCTTCACGTAGTTGGTACACCAGATCGTTCCAATCTGTAAAATAACTCGTGCGGAACCACAAAAGAGCATCTCCTGTAAACAGTTCAGGTGCTGAACGAAGCAGTTGCTCCTTCGACACGCCTCTTGATCGTCGCAGCTCTTCAACGCGTTCTAGGAAGTTGGTCACGCTAGTATGCCCATCATATTTCAAGTTCCAGCGACTAACATCACAGTAGTGGGAGACAGGTTCATACAGACCCGTGATATTTCGATTAGGTCCGCGCAGGGGGAAAATTCGAAGTTATCCAAACGGTTTGCCAAATCCACGAGTGGAACAGAGTGTGACATGGTTTCATTTGGAACAGTAGAGTTGAAGTTAACCAGACGAGATCCAGCCTGAACCGGATTATTGACTCCAGCAGTAAGTGTCTCTAAGTTTGGACGGCGCTCCAAGTTTCCTAATCCTAGCGAAGTCGTTGCAGCTCGTAAAGGCTCGTGGTTTGTTCTTAAGAAGCTAGTTTGCAGCAAAGGACTTCCAAGAGGTGGTAAATTTGGCCGCGTAGGTTCCATGGTAGATTGAGGTAGCGAGTAGCTAAGACCGTCAAATGCATTTTGGCAATGGTTGAGCCCGCTTGATGCTTCTAGGTATCGGTGAGGTGGTAGACCCGATGCTGATCTTATTTGAGCTGACTGGTTGGTAAGATTTAAGGCAGCAAAACCACGGTCATGGTTGAAGTGAATGCTTTCATTTTGAGGGCGACCATCACCAGGAGGTGCTGCTAATTCTTGGTTGAGTCTAGAGAGTAAGGACAATGCTTCAATATTGGTTGGATTTGGTTGGTGGTCGGAGCCTTGACGAGAACCCAAGTTTAAACGAGTAGCATTGCTAATAGGAGTGGCAGCTGTCGTGGTAATCGTTGGAGGCACATCTTGATGAGGAACACTATTTTCCTGCGCGTGGTTGTCATCGCTCAAATCGACTAGGTCATAAGATACACGCGTACGTTCCTTATTAACTTGAACCTCCGTTTGCTGCTCAGGTGTCTTCAGTTCCTGCTGATCCAGATCCAAGTTTGCGCTCTTTGACGAAGTTGATTGTCCATGAAGCAGTGAATTTTCTTGACCTGATACATCAAGCTTCTTCAGTAATCTAGCACACCTTATCATAAGATCGTGTTTTAGTCTTTGGTCTGCGTCAGACGACACCCGAATTCTCTTCACTCTACCAGACGTATGAATTAACAGAGTGGTTAATTTCCTAACTTCATTTTCTCTATTCGACAAATCCATATTAATAATGTCCCGTTCTATGGTGTACAGTTTGGCTCGGCACAAACAGAGTTCACTTTCCGCGTCGTATCTTGATGTAGTTGGAGGTTCAAGTCCAGATTCTCGCTCCATTCTCAAAGCTTCGCGTAAGTCATACCGCTTTTGCGCGAACGTACCGGTAATTGGTAAGCCGCGAATGATAAGCTCGTATTTCAGCTCTTCGTTACCCAAATAGTTAATGTCCATTATCAAAATGTACCCAAATTCAATTTAAAGAAATAAATATTTTAAAAAAGTACACTGTTTGGTATTTTTATTTATTTATTTATTTTATTTTTTTTGTAAAGTTTAGTTAATTTAGGTAACGATTAACTGCTAAGAAAAATGTAGGAAGGTAATGTCAGTGTCTGAAGGACACGAAACCCGCCCCAACCAAAAAGAAACAAAACACAACTGAAGTATCCAACGACAAAAAAAACCCAGCCGAAAAACGGGCGCAAAACACAACAAAGAAAGAATGAGCGCAACAGAAACGGAAAGAAAATGCCCCCAAAATGACAAAGAACGCTGTGTGGGTTGTGCACACCCCCGTAGTAAAACACAATAAAACCCCTATAAAAGTAAATACGCTAGAAGCAGGCAAAAGCCACAGGTCGGAAAACAAAATATCCCCAAAACAAAGACGTAAATATGAATACAAAATATAAAAAAGTAAATGCAACTTTTAAGACAACCTGTACACAAAAAAATATTATACAATTACTTTATGATGAGGCCTTGTACATCGATAAGCCCGCAAAAAAATGTTCCAAAGCAAGGACTTAAGTAAGAAATAAATCCAAAGTTTTTAAGACAACCGGTATGTAGAAAAATAAATATATAATGATAAAGAATTAAAAGGTATTATAATTCTTTTATGATTAGGCCCCGTACATTTTTAAGGCCACAAGAAAATATTCCAAAACAAAAACATAAAAAAAATGCCAAGTTTGAAGACAGGCGGTATATAAAAATATTATAATTACTTTATGACTAGACCCCGTATATCGGTGTTCGTAGGCAAAAAACAAAACAATTTACAAAAAAACTCAATCATAAACTATTTTAAGTGGCATAATAGTTTTTAATTAAAAAACAAAAACTGGTCTAAATGTAGCCAAGCAATCAACCAAAATTTTAAATAAGTTTAAAAAGAATGTTTATAACGTTTACCCGGTAAATAAAAATGTGGCTCCGCAAAACAAAACAATAATCTGAACAATAATCAATAAAATATATCTACTTTTTGGCTAGATTTATTTGATATATAAATATAACCTCAATCAAGGTCTATTAAAAAACAAAAAAATTATACATTTCACTGTAAGTTAAGTGAAAAATACCGTTTAAGGCAGTACAGGGAAAAAACACACCAGTCTCCAGCAATCAAAATGGTTTTAGGCACTCGAAAGGCAGTAGCAAAAAGGAAACTCGACCAAAAAAAGGAAGTTAATTAATTTAATTAACTAAGTTTTACGACTTTTTAATAAACTGTATGTATATTAGTAACAAAAAACAAAAAATAAAGAGTGTGTGTGGTAAGCAATCAAGTGGACGCCAAATTTATAAACCAGTAAAATTAATGATAACAAAAAAAGGTTACATTACGTTAGTGCTAAGTTATATTACTGGTTAAAACAGCAATATTAAAAAAATCACATGCACGTTTGGGTGCCAAATTGATAGCTGTCTAAAACAAAAAAAATTAAGAAAAAATAACCTAAGCACGTTTGGGCACCAAATTTATCGTTGGCCAAAATACAAAGCAAATTGAAAAAAAAGAGCTAATTAATAACCACGTGGGCGCTAAATTTATTACGGTAACCCTGGTTAGGGGCTCCCGCAACAAAAGGTGGTGGCTTATTGTTTGATCTAATCGCTTTTCCTATAGGGCAGTCCCGGGCTAGCTAGCCGAAGATTAGGGGGTAAAGCGCCACCTGTTTTTGGCCCTAAGGTTAGGAAAAGCGACGGTTTGTAACTATAAAAACAGGAAATTACTGT
This sequence comes from Listronotus bonariensis, assembly GCA_014170235.1. NCBI lineage: Eukaryota > Metazoa > Arthropoda > Insecta > Coleoptera > Curculionidae > Listronotus > Listronotus bonariensis. The sequence goes on from JACEGR010002764.1 coordinate 8,714, forward strand.
AACCAAAAACAAAATAAAACACCGTTATTAATATATCTAAACCACACACAATCCTTTATTATGTTCTTAAACGAACCTACTGTATTACATTTACTACTCAGAAAGTAGTCTATCAGTACCTCGAGTGCCTAAACTATACTCTTAAGACACCGGAGCCCTAAGCCCAGCTCTACTAAACCAGCTGTTTGCTGTCACGTACAAAATACCCTCTTAACCTAAGTTTTAGCTGTATGCAGCGTAATTTTAAAAGGTGAAAAATGTGTAGTTTAAACCAACAAATGAATATAAAATACTTAAGTAAAACGAAAAACAGTAACAGTGGTGGTTTTAAAATGCATATGTTACATATAGAGACTGGTACCTCTGGTATACGTATACTTGGGCTTACAGATAAAGAAAAAAACAGCAACAACAAAAAAAGTGCTTAAAATCACTTAGGACTATTCACAAGGTAAAGCTAGATCAGTCTTAAGTAAGATATTAAAATGTCTGTACGCCGATGGTTATTTTAGTTATTGTGATCAATAAATACCTGGGAGGTGACTCAAACCTGATCAACTGGAAGTTCGGTGATGCTTAAGTTGCTAGTAATAGAGTGGACCCAAAACGAGCGTGGGTGTCTTTCAGGCCGACTGGACCGTGGAAGGTTGTAAATCGGTAGATCTGGCTGTAGACGGTGTCCCCAGTGCTGGTTGTACAAGGAAGTGTCTCCGAGTATTATGTACTCGTAACGGATACCGTAAGGTACGGTGGAACAAAAAAAGGCCTAAAACGAGTGTTATGTTGTACATTTGCATTCTCTTGGATGTGCGATTGATAATAAGGGTAAGTTTAGTGTCAATTATATTAAATTATGAGAAATGTGTTAAGTAAAATGACATTTTTATAATTAAAGTTAGCATAGAACGATTAAGATGTGATAATATAGATAAAATATTGTATTAATTAGTAATGATGATATGAATAAGGTCTTGAGAGACTTACCAGAAGATGTAGGATTGGCCTTTTTGGTATTAAACTAGCTAGCTCGAGGAAAATTTACTCACAAGAGTTTTTATACTTTCCACATACAGATCCTCAACTTAAGAGTTACACTAATTGTGGAAAGAAACTTTCCTTTTTCTCAAAATCCGTTAAACAACGCGTTAAACCTTGCCAGCAGCTCTGCTCAGAATCGGTTTAAAAGTGAGAATGGACCTAGTCCTACCAAAAAAGATTAGCTATTTTTTTTCTTTGAGTATTTTTTTTCTTTGACCGTTGGTCAAGGTACAATTTAGAATGGATCAGTACAATATCCTTTTAGACTATGTACATTTCTGGCCTGTCATATGTCAGTCAAGAACCTTTATGACAAGTAAGTAAACAAATCATAAATTGATTAATTAACTATGGTTAATAATTATTATTAATAAAAAGAAAACATCCAAAAACACAAAGAGGTACAATACTCTTCTGGCTAAATCACGGCCTGATTACTGATAATTTTGAAAATTACTACTTTAGTACTATAAACAGTCAGTTTAACTTATTGTTTTGTTTTGTTTTAGCCGTTTAACCCTCCCTAGCAATGAATATTGAAAGTCTACAGGAAATCCAGTATCACCAATGTGTAGCGATACGTAATAAAGACAACCTTAAACACAACCCACAGAATGAGGCGCTATTAAACCGAATTGTAAGATCAAAAATACAGAGAATAAAATATATTTATTTAACATGATGTTATATTTACTTTGCCTTAAGAAAAACAATAATGGCTACAGACAGGTAAGCCTCTAATATTATTGGAAGAACCGATTTTATTGTTTGGGGAAAAATAAACCCGTAACAAGGCATCGTCACATTTGGTCAAATCCGCTGATGAGTTTAAAAGACGAAATGCGAAACACGGGGATGAGGTTGATAAGGATACAGAAAGGTTACTCTGTAGAGCTCTCTGAGTAATAGGAAGGAATAAACAGACCGTGAAGCACTTGCCGGAGCAACGCAGGCTCTGTATGTGCTACTCTGTGCATTATCCATACCAATGCAACAATCGTCTTGTGCGTTTCGTCCTCTTGGACTCATCAGAGGCAGGCGCAGCGGGTTGTTACTAACAACTTCATTCTCGTTTTTCGCGTTTCGTGTCCTCATCAGCGGATTTGACCAAACGTGATGATTCCTGTTTATCAAATAAAACATCAGTTTTTATCAAAAACGGCTTTTAGAAATGTATGTTAGACACGGTTCCTTCAGTAGTTAATACCCCAAAAATACTAACTCTCATTAACTTCGTATCGTCGGGGATAGTGCAAAACCGCGAATTTACCATAGGTAAGGACCGCGTATCTGATTTTAATCGAATTGTACACAGGAAGATTAAAACCTTTTAATATCGTTATTTTAAGGGCAAATTGGCTGATTTTTACTAATTAATTAAAAAGAATGGATGAAATTTATATATTTTTACCAGAGATTATCCGTTCTGGCTGCCAATCAGGATCTTACGTAGAATGCCCGCCAAATTGAAAATTAGCTACATTTATCAGATACACAGAATTATCCAATGCTAGTTACGCGGATTTGCACTATCCGCGACGATATACTGGTTAAAATAATTACATAGTTGCTTAAAAATATATCATACACAGGATAAAAATATTTTTGTTGCATAGTAATTATTTATTTACATACATTGGATAAAGTTTTTTATATCGTTTTGTAATAACTTAACATTTTATCTTGTAGGTATCTACAAACTACTTTTGTTTCGTACTTCTGTAGATGCTGGAGTAGCTGTAAAAACATTTTAATTATAACTTGTAATTGAATTTAAAATTTCTTTGTTTCAAATAAAATCCATTATTTAATGAAAAGAAATAAGTTGTAAATAATTGGTATAACGACTTTCTTAAGTTTTTTTGTTATTTTTTTGCTAAATTGGAAAAAAAGAAATAACTTCCTGATTTTTTAAATTAAATTATATAATATTTAATTTAGAACTTCAAGGGACTTTATTTTAATTTTATTTTAAAAAATATGTGCTTGGAAAAATATTTAGATATTAATGATCTTTTAAAAACCATACCATTGGGCCAAGTTTTAAACAAAAACATATATAAATTATTTTTATAATATAAAATTTTAAAATAATTTTTATACTAAAAATCTAGCAGCTTAGTCGATATTATTTTATAAAACATCTTAGGATTTTAATTAACTAATTTTATCAAAGTAATATTATATTTTATTATTAGATGATCTAAGAACGATGCTACATACATACTCACAACAGGTATTCCTGTCTGTAACATTACGTTTTATTTTGTTCAGCGCTCAGTACATTTTTCTTCTATATTTCACGGACATTGGCCTTGAAAGATAGATAATCTTTTAAAAATGTAAAATTCCTTCGCTTGCATTGATTTTTTAATAAAAGAAAATTAATAAAAGCCGCTATGGGTGAAGTTTATTTTTGTTTGTATTGTTATCTTTTCATATATTCCTAACAAGTTCTTAAGACAATCTTAAAAATGTTAAGAAACAAGAAGAGGCAACAGAAATAACGCTAATTCAATTAAAAAGAACTTATTATAGCATCAGTTTTTTTACTCGTTTTGTTATGGGTATACAAAGAACTCACTCTATAAATTAAACTATTAATAAAAACGAACGGCAATTTTTTTAATGAAGCTTCCACTTTTCCTTAACTAATGATTTTTTCACACGGTTAAGAAAAAATAATCCTACTAATTATTAGGTTTCTACTTCATTTGAATATGCACGCAGTATATATAAATAATAAACAAATTTAAAAACTACATTGACACTCCCTATTGTTGTACCTAATTTCCTATTATTACAAAACACCCTCTTAAAGCTGTGGGACGTCGCTTAGAAACCTTAAGCTCACGAAATTTTATTAATTAATTAAAGGAAGAAAAGCTGTTAAAAGTTCCATTTTACTCGTCATAAAAATGGACTCGTATAATCCTTTACCCCGAACAGTGGGATTATTACACAACGTTGGAAGTCCCTTTATTTTTGGTGACATAACCTTCTTTATTTTTTTACAAAATATTTTTTTATGACGGTATAATTTAAGCTTTTTATTTACTTAAATAGTGATATATTGTGTTGTCAGATATGGATTTTTAATATACTCGTATTACCATTTGTCTTTTACTTCACTTTCACACTTTCTTTTCTTACACCTATTCTATACTGCCGTTTTAAGAAAAAACACCGCATCTGCAGGAAATTTTATGTAATAACAAGTAAATGGATCTCAAAATTTTGGCAACGTTTAACAAGTGCCAGTGCAAATAATTTTACTTTATTAAAAATGCATTTTTTTCATTGGGTAGATACTGGGAAAACAAGCCAATTTATAAAGGGTCTTTTAATAAGAGTAATAGTTTTTAAATAGAGATTTGTTAATTTTTAATCCATATTTTTTAATTTCTAAGTATTACTATATTTAGTAAAATGTGCAATGCAGCGTCTGACTCTTCTCGATCGGTTGAAAGTAATAAAAACATATTACCAAAGTGGTATCTCAGTTATGGCTACTTAACGTTTATTCCCTACAGAATTGGGTCGCCATCAACGGAAGTTTATACGCCGAAATGTGGAAAAGTGTGAACGTGAGTTAACTTTAACTTCAAACTCACTTTTGAAACTTTTTCACTATGATGGCGACCCAATTCTCGAGTAAATAAACGTTTAGTAGCCAAAACTGAGCTACCACTTTGGTAATATTTTTTAATACTTCCAACCGATCGAGAGGAGTAGACGCTGCATCATAAAACTTGCACACTACACTAAATATAGTAACACCTAGAAATTAAAACAATTATGGATTTGAAACCAAGAAATCTTTATTTAAAAAACTATCACTCTTATTGAGAGACCCTTTATTTAGAAATACTAGGTAAAACTTTCACTAGATGTTGTATTGTATATGTATGTTTAGTATTTTCTAAAAATATATATTTGAGGTTTTAAACACTGCATTTATGTTAAGTACATGTGTAATTTAAGATGTGAAGACCTGATTTTCGCGTTTAATTTTTATAGTTTTTGAAAATGCGGTGTTTTTTCTAAGGACGGCAGTATACCAGTTTAGTTAGGACGGTAACTGAACTTAGTGCCGTATTATCCATTAGGCTAACTAGGATACAGCCTAGGGCCCCATGAAAAAAATAGGCGCCAGACAGGGGAGTAATAGGCGCTAGACAGGGAGTTTTTAAAAAAAAGTTTAGGTCGGGTGGGGAGTAGAACAAATTTTTATATGAATAAGGTGTTTTGAAATAAATAAAATAGGAAATAGGCGCGAAAAGGAGGGAATTACTTTTTTTTTTGCTCTTCAAAATTTTTTTCATGCAAAATAGGCGCTCCGGGAATTCTAGCCTAGGGCGCCTCATATACAGTTAATACGGCCCTGACTGAACTCGAGTAGTTTTTGTTTGCAAAAAAACAAAGTCTACCCCATTTTATTTCAAAAATTGATCATATTGAAGTAGTATTTGTAAGTTAAATTTAAAGTTGTTTTATTAACATAAAAAAATAGAATTGCTATTTCAGGAATTTTTGTAAGTGTACAAATAACGAATTATACGGGATGGCTGGTTTTAATTGGAATGCCTTGTATAATAACTAAAAAAAAATTGCAAATTTATATTATTCACATTATTAACCGATTTTACAGGTCAGGAGTTAATTATACCACCAATTAGGTTAGTAAAAAGGCTAAAAACTTCTTATTTGACGATACACTGTTTACACCTGGACTACCAAAATCCCAGCACTCTCGATATTTAATACTTAAGCTTTATACAAAACTTTGTGGACCCTTCTAAGGACTAAAAGTACATAAAGTAAATCTCCAAATATTTTTGTTTGCTTACCATTATCTGAAATTTCAAACACATCAATTACTTTACAAAATTGTATTCTTATATATACTTTTCTCCAAAGTAAACATGCAAACTAATTAAGAAACAACACCCTTTCAAAAGTACCCCATCCTGTATAAACATTAAAAATACTAAGTATACACTATACCAGTTTGTTTGTACGTTAGTAAATACTTTCGGTGTCTTAAACGTGTAATATGTCGGATTAAAAACAATTTTAAACTTTAAAACGAGTTTTGGAACATGTACACTTCGATAGACGTAGTGGTGTATATAATGATGAAGCTACTATATATATTATACGGTATGGTTATCACAACAAAATAATGGCACAGGCGAACACGGTTAAACTTTAATAATCCAAATGCTTTTATTTTAAGCAATTTCACGAGCAGTTTTAGTTTACCCAAATCCCCTTATAGACAACTTGAATATCTACCTAATCACATGAGTTTATTTGTGTAGTTTGTTGTTTCGTTGTTTGTCCCTAAGGCTTTTCGCACGTGGGTCGGTGAAACAGAGACGAGAACGCGATTTTTACAGGTATCAACAGCACGTAGGCATATTGGCGTCTCCGATCTCAGCAATCCGCGTCCTTTAGTAACCAAATGCAATACAGAACTGTTTTGTATTTTCTTTACAGTGTGATTGTGTCTGGTTTTTACATGGAAAAATAATTATTAAGGGGTAGTTTTTGCACCGTTGCGGTCGGGTTCGGGAACATCGGCGTTATCCGATCGACATATGATTTTATTGGCTAAAAATATATTAAAAATTGACCATTAAACGTATGCTCGTATCTGTACGGTTGTCGTCACTTCAAAAACGAATATATGCGTACATACTGGCGAAAGCTCGTCAAATCTTGGTCTCGTCGCTGTTTCATTAACCCATGTGCGAAGTGCCTAAATGATGGGTAAATAGTAAATTTCGCACATTATGTAGAACTTCGATGTAAGTAAGAATTCTTTAGTAAGTTATGCTAATTGGGTTTAGAAATAGCGTACATTTTACATTGTTTTAGAGTTAAAAACTTTGCCATGTAGGCCTAACTATAAACTTTAATTGCGATTTTCTTGAACCAATTTTATTATTATTATTATTATGGAACACCCTGTATATTTTATGACCATTAGAAAAATCTCATGTAATATATCCAATTTTTAATAATTTTGGAAATATGGCCTTCTGGAGTTTAATGGTAGGCTAGATTTTTATATAAAACCCCTGTATATTGTGTTACCATTAAAAAGGTAGGAGCTTTAAGAAAATACCACATTTGATATGTCTCCTATATTTTTGGAATTATGGCCAGTCAAATCTCTAAATTAGGTTAAACTTACATTAAATCACAGCTTTAAGCTAAGAGCATAAGCATAAGCATAGGGTTAGTGCCATAGATAAAATGAAAATAACTATTTTTAAGGTTTAAACGACTTTACAAATTTTTAAAACTATAAAAGATAAATCAGATTTTAATCTTTTACTTAAAGAGTTAAAAATGCTACTTTGTCAATTTAAACTATTTCGTATTTTGTATAGATACGAAGTGACCAATAACGAACACTTAATTTGGATGACCGTGTATACGTTATATATGAACCTACGAATAAACTAAGAAGGAGATCATCAACCCGGCCAGCCGCGAATGAAACTTCCGTACAATAAAATAAAATAACTTAGAGACTATTAGTCTTTTTCGCTATCTTGACACATCTTCTCGGATTCATCAAGTCCTCTTTGGCCCTCTTGAACCCTTCATGCTTCCAGCGATTTCTCAAACTAATTCGCATTTTCCTTCAAGTAACCAAACCTTTTCACTGACATAATATACCCTATTAGTAACATAGATATTTAATTACTTTTCTTTAAATTATGATATAACAAGTTTTTTATTTTTTATATGTTTTTGAATTTGGCGTATTCCTAAAAAATACATGTAACATAAGCTCAAGTTCTTGCTTTCACTACTTTATTTAGCCAAGAAAGTAATAGGGGCGCAAAATTAATGATATTGATAAAATGGTTATTTTAGGCAAGTAGCTTCTGTCTAGGCAAATGCCTTCTGCCTGGGCAAATGGTGTTTTTTTATTTTTAAATGCTATTTGCCTAGTCAACTAGCATTTGATTCTATTTGCCTAAGCAATTTACCGGCAAATGGAAATAGAAATATTTGCATAACCAGACGGCCATAAAAAACTATCACATTGGAGGGGGATCATGGTTAGTTAAGTCTTTTTTTTAATTTATTAATAAAGCAAATTTAAAAATTAAACTAACCATGACCGCCCTAATGTGATAGTTTTGCATGATCGTCTGTAGCGCTTCGAACCAATCAAATTATACGTGCTTTTGCTTTTTACTGTAGTCTGCAAAACACACTGTACGCCTAATATTTTATTAAATATATCACCGTCATTTGCCTAACGAGGACCACGGAATGCATTTACCTAGGCAAATGGCTTTTAAATTAACATTATTTTCATGAATTCATTTGCCAAGGCAAAAAGCATTTGCCTAGGCAGAAGCCATTTGCCTAAAGTAACCAGTTGCCTGCGACATATGTATTACAGTACTAGTACTTTAGGCCTCCAGTTTTTTATCCTAGTGTTTTGCTTAGAGCCTAAATATTTACGTAGAATAACTCAGCACTTAAAAATTGAAAGGTTTAAAGGTAACAGAAGGTCTCTGGCAGTAGGTTCAGTGTCAAATGTTAAACACCATTTTTTTTGTGTGTTTATAAAAACTGCCTAAAAATTAAAAACCCACAATGCACAAAAGTTTGGTACTTTCTTTGGTATTAGTTATACCAGCTATATTTAAGAAGATAGAAAACTACCATTTGATAACTACAACCTCTGATCACTGGCGTAGATGAGGGGGAGGGGTAAGAGGGTAATAAGCCCCCTCAGAAAGGTTGAAAAAAGTTTTTAGTTGAAAGACCTTTTTATTGGTTTTTTGTAGTAGTTTATGTTTAAGTACAAATAAAATTAGTAAATATGTGTTTTTTGCGCAGATTTTTAATTTTGCCATACAAAACCAGGCTTAAACATACTTCATCCATTGCATTACCTCCACCCCTTTCCCCCAAAAAAAATGAAATTATCTACGCCAGTGCTTCCGATACAGTACTCTAGCTTACACATTTTATTTTTAACGTCAGGCTATTACGCCACTTTTGCCACTAGATTTAGAAGTAGCTTTAGTCTTTCTTTGCTAGCTTTCTGGCAATAATACATATGTCATTACTATTTTTATAGGTTTATTAATGATCGCTAAAAGAAACTACAAAGAACTACCAAAATTTTTTTTCCATTTACAATTTTTCTTTATTTTATTGAGAAATAAATTATTTTAAGAAAGTTCATAAAAGTTAGTAAACTACACGTACAAATATTCTGCATCTAGAATATAATATAACTTTGCTCTAAAAACTCTTTTTGGTATTATCATCTAGCAAAAAACGAAAAGACAAAAAAAAACAATAAGCCAAATTCATCCTCGCCCCTTGATTAGGTGACATCGTAAGCGTGTTCGGTTGGTCCTGACACCCGGTATAAAAAATGAATGGCGAAAATATCTGAAGGGGTCGGCAAGACACCGGTTGAATACGCTGCCTGTCAAGAAAACAGAAAATGCCAAGCAGGAGAACAACAGAAATTTTCTCCCCTCACCTGGACCGATAAAACAGGGGCAGAGACGGACAGCACGAAGAAGTGCCAAAGGAGCCATTTCCAAAGTTTTTCACATGGGACCAATTTTATGTTAGATGAAGGTGATTTCGGAATGAGTCTGGGATTAAATTCGGTGTTTTCCTCCTTAGTTACTAAGTATTAGGTAACAACAAAATTCGTAATTGCCAATTTTGTCTGCAACGTGATTTTCTTTATGCATTAAAATATTTTACTGAATTAAAAATTTAAATTTGGGGTAAGTTTATTTGTTTCTTATCCCTCTTATAAATGGCAAAATCTTAGCGTACTAAAAATAATAAATCCAGTATTTTTGCTTTTTATGTTTGCAAATAAAAAGTCTTTAAGCTTTTTTTGCTTTTTTAGATATAAAAATGTGGGTATAGCATTTTTAAAGTAAATACCAGTAAAATACCATTAAACAAATATCTTTTTTTTTTACTTTATTTTTGGTAGTTCATTTTTTGTTTATTTTTAAGATTCATTTTTTCTTCGATGCATCGTTTTTAGTTCAAAATAATTTATTAGTTAAGTTATGATAAGAAAAAGGTTTTGTCTTAAATTTTTATGACTTTTTACCTAAAATAGGCCAAGGAATAATTATATCCTGTATTTTTAGCCATCAGTTAAAGTACACGCTGGATAAAAATTAGTGATATTTGCTTAAAAGTTGCTTTAATTTCTGCAAAATCAAACTTTAATTAAAAAAATGTGTTTTGGCGTAGTAGAAACTAAAATTTAATATGTAGAAGTTTTACCCAGAAACCCTGTTGACCTGTGTTAACAGACTGATGTTTTAAAAAAATTGTGGTAGAAATAAATTCACCTACGCCTATGATTTAAATAACAATGGAGTAAAAGTTTCAAGAGGGACGTCGAAAATAATAGAGGGGTGTAAGAAATGGGTAACATGACATATGGATGTGAGAGGGTGAGCAACATGTCTTTCTGTAATTATTGAATTAATAGAAGATACGTGCAATACTATTGCTTAGGAAATTAATAAAGTTCTGGTTTGGTTATTTACTACCGCAGGTTTTGCATTGATATACAGGGTATTACAAAATGTTGTTAGGACAATTTAAGAGCAGATTCTACACTAGAAAATATAAAGCAAAGTACATATAAACATGGGTCCACAATTTTTTCGTTTTTAATATACAGGGTGTTAAACTTTTCAAAAAACTGTAAAAATTTCGAAAACACGTATTTTATTAAAAATTGTTAAAATAAATATATATGTATTTTATTTAAATAAGTATTTATTGTTGTTGTAACATAATTGCTAATTAAAAAATATAAAACCTATTTAAAAGAAAAAGTTTCCGCAATTTTTCTATAATGATCCAAAATTATGAAATGAATTGGATTTTAAACGAAAATATTAGTAAAGAATTTACCCCTTATAATGCCATAAATAAAATTGCCGAATTAAAACAATATTGGAAAAAATATTTAGGATATTAAAAAAACAGTTTTTAAAAAGTTTTATCTATGTATCTTAAATAAAATATTTATTCGGATATGCTCTTTTTACTCTAACAGTGACAAAATTATTTAAAAATATAATGAGAACTAAAATATTAGTTTCTTGCTTCACTTTCAATCGTTAATGAGTATATTAGCATACTGTTAATATCTCAAAAACCAGTTGTAATTGTGTGTTATAGTTTTTTTATGTAGAATTTAATACAGAGTCAAAATTTGTTAAAATAGAGTATTCTATTAAAAAAATCCTACTTGACAATACAAAATAGGTTTTTGAGACACCTTGTATATTAACTAGTACTGTCAATAAAAAGAACGTATCCAAATAAAAAAAAATGTATGTTAAGTTTTTTCTTAATCTTGTTCAGGGGCAAATTTATTTCGTCTATAAATGGAGTTGTGACACCCTGTATAGAAATTTAAGTATGCAGGATATTTATTAATTCTATTTTAGATTGATTTTTAACGGTTTATCATGCGATAAGTTACTTTGGATTCTGCAGACCCCTAAACAATATGAACTTTTAAAATATGTCTCTACTGAGAACTTACTGAAAATGATTCAGCCTATCTATACTTATTAAATTTCCAGCTACTATATGAGCAGTCCTTGTGTAGACTAAACATTTTATTCATTAGTCATTGCTAATTAGTAAAACAATAGTATCGCGTTAAGGGCACTTAACTTGAACTAATCAAAACCAAATACAAGTAGAATCATTTAAAGCTGATCGAATTGGCTTTAGAAGCAACTGTAGTTGAGATTGTGGTTTTAAACAGTTATGTTTTTTTTTATAAATATTTAAATTACTTTTAGTATATAAATTTATTTAATTATTTTGCATCATTTACCAATTTCTTGTCAATTCTTTGTCCGGTAAAAGTTTGCGAAATCTCCTTTTTCTCCGTTTTTATCCCTTTAACTCTGCTCTAATTTTACAACCATACTAAACAGAAAAAAACGGCAAAAATCATTTAGAGTGGACACGCGGTTACCCGAACCCGTTTTAAGGGTGTGTTCTGATTAAGCCGTGTACAGACGTGTAAAATGAAATTTGCAACATAACATGCAACGCAACATGTAATGCAACAAAAGGTCTTTGAATTGTTGCTGCAACCTTTTCTGCAAATAAAAGTGACTTGCCTTTGTGTTCGCGCAAAAACCAACACCTGGCAGAATTGCGTCGAAAATTCCAGCGCGTATTACATTGTCCGGTAAATGTTTGCAAAATCTCCTTTTTTCCCCATTTTTATCCCTTTGTCTCTGCTCCAATTTTACAAACATACTAAACAAAAAAAAACGGAAAAATCATGTAGAGGGGACACGCGGTTACCCGAACCCTTTGTAAGGGTGTGTTCTGATTAAGCCGTGTACAGGCGTGTGAAATGAAATTTGCAACATAACATGCAACGCAACATGTAATGCAACAAAAGGTCTTTGAATTGTTGCTGCAACCTTTTCTGCAAATAAAAGTGACTTGCCTTTGTGTTCGCGCAAAAACCAACACCTGGCAGAATCGCGTCGAAAATTCCAGCGCGCATTACATTGTCCGTTAAAAGTTTGCGAAATCTCCTTTTTTTCTCCATTTTTATCTCTTTGATTCTGCTTTAATTATAAAAACATACTAAATAAAAAAAAACGGCAAAAATCATGTAGAGTGGACACGCGGTTACCCAGAAGCCTTTGTAAGGGTGTGTTCTGATTAAGCCGTGTACAGACGTGTGAAATGAAATTTGCAACATAACATGCAACGCAACATGTAATGCAACATAAGGTCTTTGAATTGTTGCTGCAACCTTTTTGCAAATAAAAGTAACTTGCCTTTGTGTTCGCGCAAAAAACGCGCGACACCTGACAGAATAGCGTCGAAAATTCCAGCGCGCATTACGCGCAACTGTCTAAACAGAGCTAATCTTGTTGCGTTGTATGTTGCATTGCAGGTTGCATTGCAGGTTTCATTGGAAATATGCCCATCCAAATCTAAAAAATAGTAGGTATAATGTCCATTTATCTTTGTCACTAAACTTACTGCTTATAGCTAAGAGCTGTAGGTATAATGGAAATTTAACATAATTTTTAGATTTGGCATATTTTAAACTATAAGACATATTAAATGTGGTATTTTCTAAAATCTCTTTAAAATATCCATTTATTGGTGATGTAATATACAGAGTGTTTTATTTAAAAAAATGTCGGTTTACTATTAAATTCCCGAGGATGGCAATCTTTCCGAAACTATTCAAAATTGGATATATCACGTGGACTTTTTAACAGCTCTTTAATAGATCTTTTAAATGTTAATATAACATACAGGGTGTTCCATTTAAAGAAAGTTCATTTTTTAAAATAAACCAAAATCCCGATGTTTAATCCTTTTTCGGTTGGCAGCACGTTAATCAGCGGAAAAAGTACTACAGCTTTACTAATTTAACCGATTTCGTATGTTTAATAATAAGATAGTTATTAGCAAAAGTGCCGACTTAAGAATGATCACCCTGTATACCTAAAGCTGTGCGTTTGTTGATTACTTCCTTTCTTTAGGTCGTCGTTCTAAAATTTTATGTTAGATTATTTATTTGTTTAGGTAATCATTTCCTTATCTATAATTATCATCTATCGTGCAATTAATTCTTATCAGCAGGAATCACAATGAGGTGTTAATAAAAGTTTAATAAAAAACAATAAAAACACAGGAAACTTTTTCCTGAATTTATAGTGTAATAATTATGGCAGAAACATGCCAATAATTTTCATTGAATTCTGCTTTACTTAAAATATTTACCTTTATAGGTTTTTTAAGTGGAAGTCGATATATAACTTTATTGGCAATATTTCTAAATTAATTTTGATGCTGCTTTTATTACTGTGGCTCAAAAATATTTTTGTTTTTAATACATATGTCCTACCCGTACAGAATCATAACACCAGTCAAAAAAAATGGGTTTCTGTTCTTATGCTTAAATTTTTATTTTAAACATTAAAAAACACTTAAATTCTTAAATTTTTAGTTTTAGTTCTTCAAAACACTTAAATTTTTATTTTTAGTTTTTAAAGTTTGCTTTTGTTTGATTCACTTTGATAAGTATATTTAATATGAGAGAGCTCATACGAAAATAAAGAAATATAATTAAAAAAAAAATAGCGGCATTGCTTTTTGTAAAAATATAAATAATTTTTTAAATACCAATTTATTTTGCAACAAATCTGACCTCCTGACTTTCTTTTCTCCGATGCAACGTTTTCTCGTAATAAACTATAATAGGGTAGTGCCCTACTATACAGGGTGTCCAAGAATATGTGGAAATCTCTCGAATTCATATTATAGAAAACGTAAAAATAATGTGATAAGTTCATATAAAATATTGTTCTAAAGTCCCTCTTTACAGAGATAGGTGCCCTTAAGAACACCACTAAATATCGGTTTTTCTTGAATAACTTTTTACCACATGGTATAATAAAATATTTTTTAATATGATAAAACTAGTTAGGACTTTTTAAGACGATATCCATTTAAAACATTTGCCTTACTTAGTTCGCCAGAGGCAGACTAATCACTTTTTACACCCTGTATAATAAAAAAATATTAATATTATTTTTAAATAGCTTAAGCCTTTACCTAAAAAAGGTACTTTTGTCCGATATCGATAAAATGAAGCGTTCTCGAGAAAAACAACATTTTGATTAAATAGGGTTGCATTAAATAATTTTGTTTGTTGGTTCGTGCTCCCTCTTATTTTATGCATCCCCTAGCTTTAATTATCGAACATTATAAGACCCTCCGCAATCCTGCAATATTATTTTTAACTTTTGTTAAAATAAAAAAAAACTTTTTAGTACCATTTTCAACAGAATAACCTATTGTTTTTAGATGTCCCTACTAAACAAAAACTTGTTTTTGTCGAAAACGCTTTAATTTATCGACATCTAATAGAATAGCTTTTTTTAGCTAGGGATTTAAGCTATCCAAAAATAATTAATTTATTTTTTATTATACAGGGTGTATAAAAAAATTAACACTATTTAGTAAGGGTTAGTCCGCCCCTGACAAACTAATGAAGGCAAATGTTTTACAAGAATACCATTTTAAAGGGTCCTTACTTGTATTTATAATACTAAAAAATTATTTCATTATACCAAGTACTATAAAAGTTATTTAAGAAAAACCGATTTCCAGCGGCGTCCTTTAAGGACACATGTCTTTGTAAGAGGGGTTGTAAGAAAAAATGTATAGAAACTTCTTATGAAAATGATGATGATGATATATTTTTAAATCTTCAGTATACATCCCGTTCGGACGTTACTGGTAAAAATAATGTTTTACAATAAAAAATCTAGGTGCATGTCAAATTCCATGAAAATATCTGAAACAGTTTTGAAGAAATTTTACCACTCCGTAGTTTAAAAGTTAAGAGATTTGGGACATATAGTCGTATAAACTTTTTTTCTAAAATAAGCCGAGAAACTATATCCACTATCTTAAGCCATTAATTCAATTACACCTTGTATAAAAATCAGTGATTTCTTCCAAAAACTTAATTTTTACAAAAGCAAATTATACCTAATTAAAAAAATATATGTTCCTTAAATGTGGCGTAGAAGAAACTAAAATTTAATATGTAAAATTCAGAAATAGTGTCGACCAGTGTAATTAAAACGTAAGGGTTTTTTGTGTTAAGATGATCGGTACAATTAAAGTTAAGCCCCCTAGATGGCAATTAGCCTCCAAAAACAAAGAATTTTTAAAACATTATTGTTTTTCGGCATGTATGTTACAATGTAAACTGAGGCTTAAACCCCCAAAAATGGGTGCTGGCTAAAAATTTAAACTGTGTTAAAAGTGGGCAAATTCAGATCTTTGTAAGTAACAAATTATAATCAGGATAAACTTATTTTTTTGGCCTTAGTGGTCTTAAATAATATGTATACTCTTAGTCATACAGACCATACTTGCACATGTGGAAAAACATGGCGTCAGAAAGTCTTCCAAAGCATCTTAATTATTTTACCAAAGCATCACTCGACAGCAAAAGGGAGTTTTCCTTATTTATTTATGCCCTTAGGGTTCAAAAACACGATTTTTTTGCATTTTATGAAAAAGTCGGAGACCTTTTTAACTAAACTTATTCACTATTCAAAGGCAGGCGTAATAGTTTTAAAATAAATATTGTTAATTTTTTTAGGGCTTAGTATTAAAAATGCTAATTTAAGTATATTAAATATTAACTACTTTTTATTTTATATATCTGTTTGCTGACTCTTGGTTTATCCGTGGAATTAAAATTTGCTGAGCTGGTCTTAATAATAAGGTTATTTATTATCTAAGATCTAACTGGTGCTTTTAAATCTTGGTGTGTACACGTCGTGAACTAAACTAAATTGTTTTTATCTGGGCTTATTTAAATAAATAAATAAATACAAGGAAAAGTAATTACCTAAAGAAAGGCTACACAGTTTTTAGATAAATAGGCAATTTTTAAAAGTGGGCCGTGACAAATTTTTAAAATTAAATAAAAACTATCGCACGGATTTGAACGGGATATTCTATAAAACTGTTACTTACATAAGTATTTCTCTTTTAAAGCTTTATTTGGCTGAAGGAAGTATAAGTGTTATTTAAGGTGTGGAAGAAAAAAGTTTCGTTACAGTAAAGCAAATACAAAATAAAATATAATGACTGGCATTTTTGGGAACTGTTAATATTGACTTAGACTCGTTTTGCAAAAACTATCGGTACCATAAAAGCTACTTAATTACCTACTTTTACATTACGTACGAGTATTGTCTAGCACACCCAGATTTTTAGCTTATGTACAAAGTGTTTTTTTTGTTGGTATTATAGGGTATAGGCTAAATGGAATAAACGGAAAGAGATACACAAAAATCAGATACTTGTTCCGTTTTCTTTTTAGTGTTTAGTTTATTAACGCAATCAGATCCACTTTGACCTTATTGGATTAGAGGATACAAGGTGAATTTTAAAATTCGTTGTTTTTATTATTTATTTATTTATTTATTGTTAAAATCAACGTTATATATTGTTGAAATCAACGTTTGTTTTTGTCTCCATAAATGTCTGGGTAATAAGACATAATAAAAATCGACTAATTTGTTCTGTTGAATTTTATTTTCTATACCAATTAAGGTATTAAAGTTACCAATAAAAAGAAAACGGGACACTGTTTAGCCTATACCCTATAATCCAAACCAGAAAAAAAACACCCTGTACTTTACAATACAGAGTGAGTTTAAGTTAGTTATAACTAACACAGTTTATTGTAATGGACATATATATATTTGAAAATCAACAAAAACGAAGTAAAAAGTTTTAATTTGTTTGCACATTCGCGGTTTTTCACCAATTACCAAATGGGATTCCCCTTCGAATTTAACTAGGTCAATCTTTTAAAAGCCGACTTGAGAGCTTCATTAATTTAAACCAAGGGCTTTTTACTGACGATAAATTAGATATAGAAAAATTAGAAATGATGTACGGAATAAAAAAGTTTTGTATGTTTGGTGATTAAGTTAGGCAGAAGAGTAATTATGAACTGGTCCTACCGTAGACACCAACTCGCCGGCCATAGGAAATTAAAAGCATAGTGAATATTCGAGGTGGGGTCCGACGAAAGACGGAAACGGTGGGCCCGCAACCCCTGATCAAATCGGCGCGCTTGTTGCAGCGGTAAATTGCGGAAGAGTACATAGTAGATTGGTGGAGGGGATTAAACGCACGAATTTTCTAAGACGGTTTGGTTTCCATACCGGTATATAATTTTTTGCTTTGACCTGCAAAGCACTTTGGGTCTGTTTAACATACAGAAATAGTTTTAATTCTAGTTCACATTTTTTGTAAAAAAAAGGTTTGACGTCGTCAATAAAATTCAGAACAAGGTGGTTGGCATTTGGTTTTTGATAAAACTTGTTTTTACTGAACTACATTACTTTTAAGGTCGTGAAGTTAGATACATATTATTAGGCTTAAAACACTGATTGATTAAACTTATAATAACATTACGTCATTATAAGTTAACATTAGTCGTACAATGAATCCCCAAAATGTCGGGGTATCGAAGAAAAAATAAATTAAATGTTTTTATAAGAATTATTTATGCATTCTCTTTTAAATAAGAGGTTTTTAAATAGAGAGCTACTCTTTCAATGGAATATCATTATTTACTTAATGTGAATGTCGGGTTCTTATTCTGAATCCCTCGTAACATCAAATTAATACGTATCATATGAATCAAAGTAGAATAATCCTTTGTCCAGGTTTTAAAGAAAAAAATATAAATTAGTTACAATATATAAAAATTAATAGAAATGTAAATAGATATTTTCTGAAGTTGTTTTACCAAATTATGTCTGGTATTATTAGATTTTTTTATGAAGTTAAAATTTTTGTTTTTTTTTTAAAGAAAACAAATTTTTGACTTTTAAACTGCTTACACATTAAGTGCTATTTGATATTTTTAGGAGCCCGAAGTTAACAAAGCGTAAAAAATATTATTTAAACATATTTACTTGTCGTTAGATTTCATTTTAATAAACTGCTTTTAAATTTATGTTTTTATTGCGTATTTATAGTATTAATTTATGATTAACAGATTTTCTTTTATTATATGTAAATAAATGACATAATTCCTTCAAGTAAAAGCACAATTATTTTTAGTATAACCTTGCAAACCTATACCAAAATATTTAAACTTTATTTCAAAAGAATCCATTTCTTTTATATAAGTATTCACCGAATAATGCTTTTTAGTACGGTATAAACGACAAGATTACATGTTACCGTCGAACAACGAAGTTTTTCTTATAAGATACTCTTGCTTTTTTGTGTTATTCACCATGGACCTAGGACAGTCATTTTGATTAGCCTTATGAAGAGAGGCGTATTTACAAATTTGCCGCCCGTAGGCTATTAATTTTCGCCGCCCCTATTTTTTATCCGTTTTCCTTTAAAAAAATAATTGAAGACCAAGAAAAAAAGAGGTCCAAATTATTTATAGGTACAAAATCTGCCGCCCCCTAAAAAACGTCTGCCACCCCCTAAAAACGCCGCCCTAGGCTTCAGCCTACTCAGCCTTCTGGTAAATGCGCCACTGCTTATGAAGTAGGCGAAACGCGTCCCTAGAGAGGATTCCGGTGAATGACATGATAAGCAAAAGTTCTGCTCTTAACTGTCAAAAAAGAACATTTTTAGTTAAATACCGTTAATATTATATATCAAGAAAACCAGTTTTTTTTATTTAAGATGCGTAGTATCTAATTGTAATAAATTTTATTTTATTCTGTAGTATTTACTATCTTGTCTTAAAAAAAAATTCTCGGTGGGAAAGCGCGAGTAATTTTTATGGTAAATCTAAATACCTAATAAGGGGGTCTGAATAATTTTAGCCGAAGCCCTGAATTTTTTGATTTAAGAGTATTTAGTTTTTAACTGAATACATAACTCTTTAGTATAACCCCATTGTGATCACCAAATGAAAAAGGGGTATTTTTGTAAAAAAAGCGCTTTCTTTTACCTAAGTACGCAATGCTGAAAACATATTTTTCTCTGTTTGATACACTATTTTTTTAACGCAAGTCACAATTCTCTCAAATTAAAACCAAGGCTTTTATTTTAAGTAATATTTTTAATGTAGTATTTTATTGCCAGTAATATCACTTTGCATATTTTCTTAGCTATTATAGCTCTTCTCTGAATGTACATGTGACTTCTGTAACCAGCTTTAAGTTTGTTTATTTGAAAATATAAACTTTTCGCCAAGTACACGTAACCGTTACTTTAGAATTAGGCTTGTACTAGTTTATGTTTCTTGTATATTTCGTTATATTCACATTCGGTTATAATGTGAAATGTCATAAAGACACCTTATGTTGCTAAATGCTTGAACTAAGCGTTTCGAACACTTTGCACGGTCTAAGAATCCCTCTGTTTTCTCAAGACTACAAACGCATGGATGCAGTGAATTATAAGTATTTGAAATTTGATAACCTGAGGCATATTTAAATTCTCACGGCGTAAGACCGGTTACATGTTTTGAAAATGGCGTAATATTTCTGGAGATGGGAATGTTCGCTGAAAACTATACGCAGAAAATTTTCAAGGTATAATTTTAAAAGATTATTGGCCTTTTTTCGAGACATCAAATTTAATGGAAACAGTAAAGTTACTTACATTTTAAATAAAAACTTAGTAGCGTCACATTAATAAAAAATATGTAAGGTGTCTAAAATTTTGCGTCATCATATTAAAAAAATTTATGACTATAAGAACTTAAAATCATTGCCTTTTTCTAAAACATAAAATTTGATGAAAATAGTATAGTTATGTACATATATGCATTTAAAATAAAAACCTAACAGCGTCGCATCAATAAAAAATTTACTTGTGTATATTTGTAAAATTTGCGTCTTGATATTAGGTTTTTATAACTAATTTTAAGGAGTTAAAATATTTTCTTTTATATATGATTAATGTTTATAAAATACAAAATTTAATGTTAGTAAAGTGTTTTTTCAGTAGGTAAATGTATTTAGGATTTCTTAAGACTGTTATTATGGACGGTTTAGGCAAAAAAATATGTTTTTAGTTTACTGCAAACTTAAAAACAAAAGATATACAGGGTGACACAACTCTATTTATTCACCAAATTACTTCGCCCCTGTACAAAATACAAAAATAAACTTAAAATAAAAAAAATATATATTCGGATATACTCTTCTTTTTGACAGGTCTATTTTATTATACACGATCTCCCATAAAATATAATTTTTATTGTCAAACTACTTTTTTAATACCCCTTTATATTTTAACAAATTTTGACTCCGTATTGAATTCTATATCAAAAACACACTATACGTAAATTATTGCTGGTTTTTGAGATATCAGCAGTTTGCCTAAAAACGTATAAAGGATTAAAAGTGAAGACAAAACGCTTTTATGGTTATAATTATTTTTAAATAATTCTGTCACTGTCAAGGTGACAGATAATATAGTAACATGTATTTAATTACCTTCCATTTTAAGAATCTACTTATAGGTATGCCAGCAACTAAGGTTATTTTAAACACATATTTACTAAATTGCACTTAAAAACAGCATTACGTCAAGTATGGCTGGTTTTGAGGTTAAGTAAGTAAATATATCTCTAAAATAAACTAAATAGCTGACTTACCTATTAGTAGGTTTTATAATGGAAGGTAATTAATTACATGTTATTATAATATTGGTCACTTTGTTCAATGACAAAATATTAAAAATATTTAAAACCAAAATATTATTTAATTTCTTCACCTTTATTTGTATTATACAATTTTTTTTTGAAACACGTTGTATATTAACTAGTGCTGTCAATATAAAAAGTGTATACGCTGTTATACAAAACACTGGTATTTACACTTTTAGGGAAAATAAAAATTGTTCAATTACAGAAGGGTACTACCATTATTTTTAAAGTTTTTAATAATTTGATTCTGTTTAGGAAATGAGTTTTTTTGGTTTGTCTTTTAAATAAATTAACTTTTTATTAACAAAATATTTTTACATAGGTATTTTGCAAAAATTACCAGCCATATGGCCTAAACAAATCCTACTTCTTTACAAAAATAAAAACCAACTAAACGTCAATGTCATCAAAGGCTGTGTGTGTCGACGATTTCTCCTCGGCCTGACCAATAAATCGAGCTCGGTGAATATCTTGTCATGGACAAGGACCCCAAGGCATATAGGAAAATATTATCATTTTATTGGTTGCTTATATGAATGTACATTATGACTGGAATCTATATATAAAAAAAACTACCAAAAAGGCATAGTACTGTTTACAGTTTTCATGGTTAAACAGGAAAATGTATTTTCCATTAAAAACGTAGTATTGTTTAATCCATCGAAATTTTGTTTGTTTACCTTTTTTAAAGACTCAGATTTAGTCTAGAGGTATAGGGTTTTATCATAATTAATTTTAAATAATTTCTTTGAGGAGTGTACATGGTGTTTAACATTTTATAAAAAATCATAACTTTTCTACCACTCTGGATATTTTTAAAAATTGGTACACTTTTTTTCCATTACATTAGATATTTTTAATTTTTTTGTAAAAATGTTCTACCAGTGGTGTTCAAAAAGATTTGTATTGATTTTTTTTTAAAAATAGTACGCCACTGCATTTTCTTTAAATAAATATTATTTTTAAAATACTTATATTCTTTTTAAGTTTATCTGGTTTCTGAATATTTTCGTACGACGAACGGTTTTTGTTTAAAGAAATAAAAGCCATGGTGCTCCATGGCAAAATCACTTGTGATAAGGTGTTTTGTACGTAAAATTTGTTTTAGTCTAATTTTTAATAAAGTACTACCAAAAAATTTTTTTAAATAAATTTGAATTTCTAATAATGTAAGTATTTGACCCTTTTTGATACAAATTAGACAAAAACGAATTTTACATACAAAACACCATATCAGATTTTAGCGATTTTGCCATGCATCAAAATAGCTTTTATTTCTTTAAATAAAAACCGTTTACCGTACGAAAAAATATTAAGAGATCAGTATAACCTCAAAGTAAATAAGTATTTTAAATATAATATTAATTCGAAGAAAAGCAGTGTGGTACTATTTTTCTGTTAAAAAAAATTTAATACAAATCTTGTTCAAACATCACTGGTAGAAATTAAAAAAAAATACAGCAGAAAATGTAATTCTCTACGTTGTTAACAGAAAAGTATAAATTTAAAAATAAGCCTGTATATTTAATTACAGGCTAATAAAAAAAAAATAAGTCCGTCTGTTTTTTTGCCGACTTCTAAGGATTTGTCGACAAATAAATTATTTATGGCAGGTACTATACTTTCTAAAATCTGCGACAAAATAAAGATAATTAAAATTGGCTTTTAGTCAATCAATATATTATTATTGATTTAAATTACTTACTGTATTAGATATGACATGTGTCTTGTCTTGTCTTCTTTTAGCTCTACTAGGAGGCAATCGGCCGCCGTGTTGGGCTTAGCCAAAACGTAAACGACCCTTCAGGGTAATTTACACCCTTATGACAGGGCTCCCCTATTCTGTGCGGCCCCAGGAAAACGGACTTTTAAGCCTTTCAGAAAAGCTAACAGTTCTGTTTTTTTTAGTCTAAAATCTATGCCTAGGTTCTTGGAGATGTAACTCAAAGAGTTTAATATTTTAGGATTCTATCACAATTCAAAATTGTTTATCAGAGTTTGTATTGTTGGCCTGTTCTAGAATATGCGCTTAAATTTAAGCCAGAAAGGAAATGTTAAGGATCACCCTAAAATGTCAACACACGAAGGAATATCACACCATCTCATATACATATGACGCCCTCATGAGCATACTTAGGACGTTAATTTTTTTAAATATAATAATTAAGACATGGGACCCACACCAAATATACCAGGTGCCCACGAGATTACTGGTCTTTCCTTTGAGGAGTGTTACACGATTTTAACATTTTGACCGGATGTAGGGTTGGATAGGATGTTTCAGATTTTATGTGGCACATCCGTTTTAACGCGAAGTGCTTTTAACTTTGCTATTTTAAATGAAACACCCTGTATATTTTTTAAAAGTCAATTCTACCGGCAATTCCACGAAAATGCATAAACCACATGTGTTACCTATCTTAATTAGTTTTTGAGAAAATGGCGTTAGCAAATGTTACCCGCTATTTTTATCGATTAGTAAAAAAAATGATGGTAGAAAAGGGCTCATGCGATTTATTACAAATATTTGTTTAACCTTATATCATATTACTATGCAAGAAATAAAAGCTATTTTGATGTATAATAAGATTACTATTTCCGGTTTTACCTGGAAGTGCCAGAAAAATTGACATTCGGAAGTAAAAACTTTAATAATTTAAATGAAAACATTAACCTTACGACTTAAATAGTAAAACGTTAAAAAATCTATTTTTGCGGTAAAATCGGAGATTGTATTTTTACGGTAAAAGGATCTAAGGTTCATTAAATTTGTGTAAATAATTGCAATTTTTATAACATATTGATAAAAATGGTGGTTAACATAACATGTTCAAACGACATTTTTTCAAAAACTAATTAAGATAGGTATAACATGTGGTACATGTATTTTCTTGGAATTGCCTGTAGAATTTATTTTTCGAGAAATATATAGGTTGTTTCATTTAAAATAGTAAAGTTAAGGGCACTTTCGGTTAAACAGGATGCGCCACATAAAATCTAAAACATCAGAAATCTGCATCTTATCTAACCAAACGACAGGCTTGATGCTATTGGCTCAAAGAAAAAAATTGTAAAAAGAACATCTGATTTGCGTCGTTCAAATGCTTCTGATTACAGGAAAAAGCAGATATTATGTTTGTAATAGTTATGTAAATAAATTCGCAAAAAAATACAGACTGAATATTTGCTTTTAAAACATAGATTTTTTTGGGGTAATTGCTAAACCAAAAAAAAAATATTTTTGCGTGTTCCTCTTAAGGCCAATAGCTTCTAATACATACGTAATGCCATCTTAATGTTTTCAATTGACTGACTCAGTATGTAGAATTCCAGCAGGTAAAGATAAGACACAGAATGCAGGCTTGTAAAAATATACTGATAGAATCACGCATCGTTCTTGCTCTTTTGTTGCTTTAGACCGTCTTTTTTCACGCATTGTTAAAAGTTACATATAAATGTGAAGTGACACGACGTGTATATTTGGTGTAGGTCCCAATGTTTTCGTGTTTTGATAAAATTATATAAAAACCAAGCTACTCCTTTAACAAAAATTATAAGATTTAAAAAAAAAAAAGAAATGGAAATACGCATTTCTTTAAATTTATAGGGATATTAGACAAAAACGTGCTTAAAATATCCTTCTTAGGCGGCTCTATTTTTTTTTCTTTTATAAAGCATTTCTAGATCATAAACTTTTTGCCATATTTTTAAGGATATCCTGTATTTTATAATTTATTTTTAATTTTTCGTATTACTTTACAGTCTTGCAAGTGTTGCATTTCAGTTTTCTCCATGTAGTAAAACATGCAATTTTAAACACCATTTAATGCTTAAAGTAGTCGTAATTTTTCATTAAACCAGGCCATTTTGACATTTTGCAGGCAAGGTACAAATAGTTTTTATTATTGCAAGTGTAGCGGTATTTATTCCGTAAGCTGCCGTAAGTGAGTGCACAAATCTCATTTCTCTTGCAACAACTTTGGCTAAACAAACTTTGAAATTAGTTTTATTTCGCGTATAAAAGCAGTATACACGAAAAATAAAAAAACGATCAAATTTTAATGCTATATACCCCAACTGTTTACCTGAAAAATGTTTGTACTCAGTTGGATTAAGATGCACAGAACTTGTAAAACTTTTTAAAAAATAATTTCAGATTTCTGTATTCTTTAATATCAATAGCTTTGTTCGCGGGTTCGATTCTGAACCGGTTCTGGGACTATTCGCATGCGCAGTGAAAAAGCAGCGTTCGCGGTTAGAAAAATCCTGAATTTTTAGTAACAGTTCTGTGTTCGCGGGTTACAATGGAATCAGTTCGTTACCGGTTCGTAACCTAATTAGCAGTCCTGGGATTTTTATTGGAACTAAAAGTTCAGTTCGGAATTTCATGCGCATTGTCGACATAGTCAGCTGTTTTCTGTTTTTGTGGTACAGAAATAAACCGTTGTATTACAGTTTATTTGTTTCTGGTACTTTTTATGCGGCTTAACATACCTGTTAAATATTTTTTTTATATATTTTTGTGATTCTGAGCGTATATAAACAAAGGATTTTAATTGTATTCCGTATGAATGTATGTATGCAATAAAATAAATAAAAATTTAATTAAAAAATATAGACAATATTACAAGATTTTACCATTTCTTGTTGTTTGAATTTTATCTTTAGTTAAATACACATACTTATGTTAAAAATCCCTCGTCTTCCGCCGAGAGACCTCGAGTGGCTTTCGACAGTATAACAATTTACCTTTTTGTTTGAATTTAATTTTTTTTTATGTAGTATCCAATTTAACCATAAAAATCCTAACCAAAAGGCTAGGTTAGAATATATCCTCAGCTGTATAGAAAATCGTTCGCGGTAAATAAAAATTTCGAACTAATAAATAACTAAACATGCGCTTTAAAACAATTCTAAACCAGTTTGGTTCTGGTTCAGAATCCGTTCATTACCAGACCCGCGAACAAAGCTAATATTTCACAGAACTTTAAAACCCAAATGTAGGAGGGATTAAATAAGTTCAGTAACGCATCTGAAATTGTCACTCCAAGGTTATTGCTAATTAATGTAATTTTATGTACGTCAGTTTATGAGGCACAAAAAGATAGAATATAATAACTGTCATATTCTTCTAACTAAATTTTTTTTCTTTAATACAAGGGGGTGCCTTAAACTGTGGAATGTACCAAAATACCAAAATCTACAGTTTTATAATTTTGCACAATGATAAATGTGAAAAGATAATGATCAACGAGGGCCACACTTTCCGTTAAATTATATGGTATACATTTAACAACATTTGCGGAATATTTTAAAATAACATATAAGGAAAAGAATAATTTACATAAATTGTAGAAGTTTAATAAAAAGAACCTTATATATTAAAACATCAAAAGGTAATGTAAACTATATTATGTAAAATAAAGGACCAAAACTAGTAGGGTCCTTTTATACGAAGTGCCACTTCATTAATATCCATATCTAAAGCCACAAGAGGGGTTCTGATTAAAATTTAGGCAGCCAAATAGGACTGTATTTTGAAATAATTGTATGTTGTATGTATATTATATTCACCCTCATTTTCCCAAGTGGTATCCTAAAATTGTATTTAATTACTATTTCTATATTTGGACATTTTACTTTAACTTAAACCAGGCCCAATTAATTTTTAATTAATTAATGAGACTATTTGTTTTTAGCCTTATTATTGAATTAATTAATAGTCTATGTCAGGGTCACCAACTGGCGGACTGCGGTCCGGATCCGGGCCGCGAACCTAGATTGTGCGGACCTTGTCGAGTACGCAATTTTATTTTTTCCGCGCTGTTTTTGTCATAGTCGATCGATCGTCGCGGGGTCTTTTTCTTTCAGGACCGCGACGGTCATGCTATTTTAAGAAATCGACCCCTTATGAATATAGTTGTTGACCCCTGGTCTATGTCTATAGTGAGTACCGGGTATTAGCTATAAATTTACTTCTCCCTTAACTTTTTTATAACTTTTTTATTTTTTATCGTAGGAAGCAAGTAAAAATATAATGGTGTTGGGTTTGTGCTCTAAAATCAATGCATAATAAAAAAAAACAAATATTTTAAAAGAACTTAAAACGCTCTATTTCTTTACGTAGTTTGAAAACGTAGTATTTGATTTTATTCTTTTTTTCTTACGTGTATAGCCAGAAACCTAAAAATAACGTTTTCTAGTCGAGATAAGATTGTTGATAAGTAGTAAAAAAATATTTAATTGCTTAATATCGTTATTCTAACTTAAGAACCCAGGTATTTTTATCTGGTAACTAAGTGTAATAAATATCTTTTTTACTTTCAAAATTTTTTAGAAAGTTTTCAAATCTTTTCAATACATATAAATATCTGGGTTGACAAAATGTGGAAGATAAACTAGTAACACAAACGAAATCTAAACTAATAACATTATACCTATTTGTAAACATAAACCGAGACATGAACTTTTTTATGCACCCTGACTATTAAAAAAAATCCCGTTGCATTATGCACAATTTTTGTTTGTGTAAGGGAGGGTTTTCAGCTTGAAGAAACCGTAATAGGTTATGGATTAACACATATTATTTTTTTATCCTTATCTCCGTGGTCCGCAAAATGAGGAATTAAGGCCAAAGCCATATTCTCCCAAGACCCTAGCATCTTGATTTTTATACTTTTTATCCGAGATATAACAAAGATTTCTGTTGTCTTTAGCTAAACTTATCAATAATTCGGCATCAAGTGTCTCCATACCGACTATTTGTTATAAACTAAAATTAACGGCTACTCCATATGCAGTCCAAAACAAACGCGCGGCGTATCATGTGAAAACAACATATTATAGTACCTATGCCCTTACGCAAAGCGTTCCTACGGCAGGCGCCCGGGCCAGGGGCGGTCATATCAACTTTCCGAGGGGAGGGCCTGAGGCGGCAGTAAACAATTCCACACTCGGCCCTGGGGGGGGCACATCATCAATAAATGCTCATATTTGCCATTAGGTATGTATAAAACATGCCCCTCTCCGCTATAATCCCCCTGGTCAGGGCCAGGCGTGAGCTAGCGCTGTAAATTTCATGTCAGCAGACAAAAAAATTAAATCGCGCCTTCATGTAAAAGGTTACATTACTTTAATGCAAACCTATTGTTAGGCGTAGAGCGTACGGCGTTTCGTACGCCCCATGTGTAACGGGTTTAATTTTGACGCCTTTCACCTTTTTAGATATAATCATGGTGATTAAAACGTGCCAAAGGTCTGTTCGAAAACTTTGTACACATCTCTTTAAGACACCCTGTATATCCAGGCTTGGTCAACATGTTTGGTTTAAACCAGGAGCACCTTATTTGACGTATTTTGTTTGTTCCAAATTATATATATATTTTTATCTTTCGACGCACTGTACATCGGTCCCGTTTTGTTGGTGCTTTACTACGCTATATACCTTTTTACTTAGCTTAGTATGTATAAACACGATAAGCAGAATATTTCTCGTCTCTGTTTCTTTAAAACTTTGTTAACCAACAATTTATTGCTAAGAAACTATTTTAAGTTGAATAAGTTGTTAGGTCTAATAAAACCACGGACGCCTCATCAAAGCCAAGTTTTAAACCTTTGCCTGATTGCTGCATACCACAAAATAACCAGCCAAAAACCAGCAAGCAAGAAGATTTTAGCCAACGAAACTAGTCCGGTCAATTTAGGCATTTAAAGTTTATAAAATTCCTATTAAGCTGAAAATGAACGAAAGTGTTTAAAACATATTTAAAAAGAAAATTTTAAAACTCCCCATCATTCCGACCGGTGGAAAAAAATTGACTCGAGGTCAAAGGTCAAAAAATTAATTTTTCGTAAATTTCTTATATACGGTAAGTTTTATCGCAAAAATTGTAGATCATAATAGTATCTACAAAAACGTATCAATATTGTTTTTCCTAAATACGACTGTTTCTGAGACAATTGACAGCACATTCACTTTTACTGCACTTCTTAAATTTAAAATTTGGAAACATCATTAAAATTTTTGTAACTCTAGCTTTTATTTTAATAATGAAAGCACGAATATTCGACAATATATCACTGAACATCAGAAAGAATCATTACCTTTATTGCCGCAATTATCGTTGCTATAAACAATTGACACCACATTTACTTTTACTGCACGCTTACTCAAGTAGGAGAGAAATAGATGTCGAACGCTGCCAAACGCCGAGATTGTGCCTCTTTGTCGCTCGTTGCGCGCTCTCGCTTGCACTTCAAGCCTTAATGGAACGTGCGAGGTATCGCCGCATGAGTCATGTTTTTGGTGCCTGCAGCCGGGTCCATCGAATTGTAAAACGTGGTCATGTCAAAAAACATTTTTCTGACCTTTGACCTCAAATCAATTTTTTCCACCGGTCGGAATGATGGGGAGTTTTAAAATTTTGTTTTTATGTATGTTTTAAACAGTTTAGTTTATTTTCAGCTTAGTAGGAATTCCTTAGTAACTTTACCCTTATGTTTACGTCTAATTTGACCGGACTAAACAACTTATCTAACAAAAGTTAATCCCGCGAAATTTCCTGAGTGTTTTTTCTTGCTGAAGGTTTTTGTTTTGTTTCGCTAGACTTGACCAACTAATTTAAATTAATTTCAGAAAAGTAGCGAAACGAAAGCTAAAACGAATTTTGATAGTCGAACGCAATGGAAACAAGTCTTAATACCTTGACAAAGTTATAATTGGGTAGATGGATACGTTATTTTCTCCAGGAAATTATTTATCAATGACAGTGAATTGGTTTATATCTAGCAGAAGCTGCAGCCTAATTATTATTTTTGGTTATGCAGAGTAAAAAGAAAATAACGAATATACCCCTTATCATAAAATTAACGAAAGGTATACTGGTTAGCAAATAGGTATTGGGATATCGGCCAACAAAGCAACTGCAAAATGATGTATGTGACTAACCCAATTTTTCGATAATTTTGATATGTTTTGAATACTTAAGCTAAACTCGAGTATCTAGGGGCTTTTCTGACATAAGCTATTAAAATATGATAATAATTTTGTGTAAACTGGGAGATAAGCTGCAACTATTAAAATTTTTCTGAACATACCAACTTTTTGTGTTGCTCTGTATGTACCATCTGATTAAACTAGTAAACTCCTATGCTTTTAACACAAAAAGGTAATACTTGTAAGAGCGGGTCCGAGCTACCGTTTTCAAGATATTTGCATTTAAGTGGTTTAGTGTAATCAAAGAATATATGAAAGAATACATTAAGTTAATTATTCGTTTATCATAAGGCAGTTGTAGTTTTGAATAATACGCTGGTTTTAAAGGCAACTTTTGATTGCCCTTATCCACGTTAATTCAAATATCTTGAAAACCCTTGCTCATAGCCATTCTTACAGAGTATATGTTTTTGTGCAGAACCATAGGAGAGTTTATTGGTTTAGTTAGATGGTGCATACAGTGTAGCACAAAAATTAGGACGTTTAAGAAAAGTTTAAATAGTGTAGTCGGCTCTCCTGTTTACACATAACAAATAATATCAGATCTGAATAGCTCCTGTCGAAAAACCCCTAAATACCAAGTTATATAGGTATGTGTGATTTAATCTTAATATTTTGGCATAAGAATCTTCGGTTTCTCTGTGTACCATTAACCCTGCATGGTAGACTGGGCACAAAAACAACTTTTTTGTGCCCCAGAGTTTTTCATACGAACAAAAATTAAAGTTGCAGAAAACTCAGTGGCGTACATTTTTAGTCAATAATATTAGTTGAGATGCGTCCAACGCCGCCATTGTTCTTACTATTTAAAATTAATTTAGTACTACTTCCCATTTTAACAAATACCACAGCCAAATTTTATTTAAATCAGATAAGGCATACAGTGTGTCTACGTAAGTTGGCGCCATATGAAAAACTTTTTTGTTGTATTTTTGACAAGAATCTTTATTATATGCAAAACTCGCAAATTTTTGATTTAAAAACTTTTACCAACACACATTCTAAAGGAAAATTAAATTTTTTACTGCTTTATTTGTAAATTGTCGTTAAACAAGCCGTTTCCATGTAGTCGGGCTTTTAACACTAAACTATTTTTTCAATTTGGTTTCGTGAGTTTGGGCTTTTGTTACAACTACAAATACCAATATTTGAGTAAATCCAATACATATTTTCAAAGGAAATTGAATGCGCTACAAGAAAGGTCTCTTAAACATTTTTAAATAAATTTACTGCTTTAAAAGTTATTCGACGTTTAAGTTGAATCAAAAAGTAATTTGTCGAATTTTTTGATGTCGAATCACTTTTGAATAAGTGAATTTATTGGGAAATGGTAGGACAACTTTGACGAATTTCGGTTATATCGTTTTGAGATAATTGAGTCGTTTTTGTATTCATTTAGAAAGAAGCATGATGCCATATCTCCAAAACTGACAGGAGTAAAAAAACATAATATCAGGCGATAATAAGGTCGATACAGGCAATTATTTATAATAATAAAAAATTGGTATTCCGTTTAATATTTTAAAATTTCAAATGCAATACAAAAAATGACGATAAATTAAAAGATTGAAATTATGCAGCTTTTTCTTTTAGTAATTCTGCTTAGGGTTGCACGGTGAGCGACAATTGGTCAAAAGGATTCGTGAAGAAAAAAATTGAATTTTTAATAGAGCGACATGTCGCTCACACTGTACGTGTTATGATAGGGGGAACCAGATGCGTTAGGAGAAGAAGGTTACCTTTATTTTTCATTAAGGGATCCATGACGGCCCTGCATTACATAGGAAAAGTGTTAGAATAAATTGCTAAACTATATGTCCAACGTATTGGTAACACCTTATTTCAGCAGGATAATCCACAACCTTATATCGCGTACCTATAGCTTATCCAGGGCAACATAATAAGAATCTTCTTTCTTGATCTACAGGATCTTTCGATGTGATAGTAGGGAGAAGCCCCAGTTGATTTTGTAACCAACCACGTACTTACGTACGTATTAAAATTTTAGGAACCAACAACGTCAACATCACGTAAACTAGAAAAATCTGTATTAAACAGCAAAATTTGGTTAAGTTTTATACATTATTTTTAGGTGTTGCAGTTTTTATAATATTGTAATAATTGTTTGTATATTACTTAAATAATATAAATATATATATATATATATATATATATATATATATATATATATCCAGTTTACCTTTTTCTATTAGTGATATGATATATGATAAACGATTTTGACAATCCTAACCATTTCATTTTTGTTACTTTTTCACTAATTAATAGCTTTTGGATACTTTAATTTAATTTGAAGAAAATTACAAAATCGTTTAAGTTTAAGTTTGTATTTATTTTAAATTGGTGGTAAAATGGTTAGTTTTAAAAGTAAACCGTTCTTGAATATTGAGTGTAGCGAAATACGGGTTTTACGGATATACGGACGGGACATAAAGTCAAAATGACGTTGGTTTACGGGACGATCAAAGTGTAATGTTTACGGGTGAACATTTTGCTCGCCAATTAACTTAACATTCTTTATTCATTTTATGTCTTGTGACAAATACTTAGTAGCGTTACGACAAAACGTCTTTTAGAAGGTCACCTAAACTGTTTTCATTTAATACAATGGTATTTGCTGTATAAAGATTGTTTTTTTTAATGGGTAATTTAGCTAAGCCTAAAGATCTACAATACTAATATGGAGAATAAAAATCGGACAAATAAAATTTTGTTCAAATTCAAACTTAAATTATTTATGGATTTTTTGACCGATTTAAACTATCTTTCGGTCTACTTAATGCTCGTTTTATTAAGATTATTTTTAATAAGAAAATCGCGAAAAGTTTTTAGAATTAGGTGTTATACAGGAAAGAGCCAAATTTTGCAAATTAATCCAAAAACTCGTCTTTAGTTACACAAATTTTATGGTCTTTTATTAGAAATTTGTATGTTCTTTTAAAACAGAATATAGTTTTAAATTTTAAAAAAATGGTAGGGAAAGCTATACCTTTAAAATCAAATACACTGGTAAAACATTGTGACAGGGTCTTCAAAAATTTAGGTCACAACGCAACAGTTTGTCCTTGCCTGTATGAAACTAAAGCCCATAAATCTTTTTGCAATCCCGGTATTAGATAATAATCTTGATGAGAGGGGCTACTATTTCCTTAAAAGTTTATTAAAATTCGACCAAAACCCAGAAATAATTTAGGATTCAATTTAAACACCATTTTGTTTAACAGTTTTTTCCAGAACTGTATTATACATATATGCATATATTATATCGTATCAACTATTTGTAAAAGTATATCGGCCGGTAATGCAATAACAAAACAACACTATTAGTCACCCAACCCGAAATATTTACATGCCAGTATTCGACTTAGACTGTATTTTTTCCACAGTATGCCTATGAACAAATTCATTTAGCTGATTCTATATATTAAAAAACACATTGTGAGTTAGCCATTTCGTACAATAAATTTAAGTAAACAAAACCTTTTAATTTATGTATAACTCTGTATAAAGTTGTGCTAGCTAAATTAAATATAAAATATTTTAAAACTGAACTTTATTACCAACAGTGTTGAATTCAGAAATATAAATATTTTTTCGGGTGGGGAGGGGAGGGAGTTTAGGATTTTCTGGAGGAATCCTAAAATACCCAAAAAAAAATTGTCGCTAAAACAGTTCAAGAGCAAAAAAATCATCTTTAAATACCAAACATATGCTTATAGTTTGACCACCAAATTTAATTTGATATCCTAAATTTCTCCGGTGGGAAATTTTTGCTCCGGGGAGATTATGTACCTCAAGGTTTTCTGAATTCAACGCTGATTACCAAAAAATATGTCCTAACTAACTAATATTTTTATTTTTTAGGTATGTAACTAAAAAGTAGTCGTGAATTAGATACAATGTATTTTAATCCAAATTGGTAAGTGAAAAAATAAGTTGTTATTTAAAAGTAGTATTTCAAAATAAGCTGCGCCCCGTAGGTGAAAGATCTAATATTTAATATTTGGACCACATTTCCCACTTTAACTTATTTTGAATGTCAGACTGGGATTCGTCAAATCTTTATTTAAAAGCATTTGGTTTACTGAAACCAATAATATATCACAAAACTGATTAAAACTTAAAAGCCCATTTGTCGAAAAAGGAATAAAAGGTCCAAACGTTTAATAATCTGTTGATCAACAGGTGTGCTACATTATTGGGCGTGGAAGATACTTTGCTTTTAAAAAGGGCAATAAAAAATAATTACTTAAAAATAAAAAAAACACACCGTGGTAAGTTTTAAAAAAATCATAAAGATTTTAAAAGTATTTTGAAACTTAACTAATAGGGAAAATTTTAATATAGGAACTCATCGTATCAGATTTGTCGTATGCTTCAAACCGTGCAATTCAGTATTTCCTGAAATTCCTTGTTTTTCCGGCAAATTGCGTAATAGTTTAGATAATACATTGCTGAGAATTTTAGCTATTTAAGTATTACCTAGGTAATTAAGTTCCAAAACTTTACACTGTTTGCCCGATCTAGACTTATTTAGTCAATTACTCTTCCTTAATTTTTGTTTCTAAAGCTTTAAACATATTTTATGTAAAAATAACTTTATCGAAGAAGAGTTTATAAAACACTTTTACCAATAAAATATTTTATTAGAACTTTTTAAAATTTTAATTGTAACACAAGTTTAAAAAATCAAAGACCTTTTGCAGTTTTAGACAAAAGCAATGTTGGTATTTTTTCTTTAATAATAGTGCCAAACGAATATTAATTCGATGCACTATGTAACTACTTTAATTCACTACTAAACTAGGGGAACTAAGAAGTAAAGTTAGTATACTGGCCACAGTGGTTTGCTACATTGTGCGGCCCCGCAGGAAATGACTTATGTTTTTAGTCAAGTCAAGATAATTAAGCAACGGCTAAACTAAAAATGGCGTCCAGATAGTGGCGATTTCTAAACTTGACATTTTTCTGCAGTTGCTGTATCGCTGTTGATAATCAATTTAATGTTTGTATTCCTAACCTTTAATTTACGGCTTGAATTTCAGAATCGATATTACTGTCACTGAGTTTTTTTTACTTTTTTGATGTTTAAGTACAGCCTGGTATATGTTCATTAAAATTTATTATAAATAAATAAAATAAAGCCTGAAAATTTTAAAACTTTAATAAATTAAGAGCGTTTAACGATAATGTGACTAAGGATTTTGGGATATCAACAGCATGTTAATATACTCATTAACCGTTAAGAGTAACGAAAGAAAATAATATTTTGATTCTAATTATTTTTAAATAATTTTGTCAGTGTGGATTTACAAATAATAAGATAACATGTTATTAATTACCTTCAATTGTAAGAGTTACTAATAGGTATGTTAG
Source organism: Listronotus bonariensis (assembly GCA_014170235.1). Taxonomy (NCBI): domain Eukaryota; kingdom Metazoa; phylum Arthropoda; class Insecta; order Coleoptera; family Curculionidae; genus Listronotus; species Listronotus bonariensis. The sequence goes on from JACEGR010002764.1 coordinate 44,413, forward strand.
CAACTAAGTTTATTCTAGATTCTAAATACATATTTACTTACTTCTCCTAAAAAACAGCAATACTTAAATTATTATTGTTGATTTCTAGGTTAAGTAAGTAAATATATATCCAAAATAAACTAGGTCAGCTATTTGACCTATCTTAGTAGATCTTACTAATAAAGGTAATTAATTATATTTTACCATATTATTTGCTACTCTAACACTGACAGAATTATTAAATAATAGTTAGAACCAAGATATTATGTTCTTTATTTATTTTTAACCTTTAGTGAGTATATCAACATGCTGTTAATATCTCAAAAATCAGCAAGAAGTAACGTATAATATGATATACATTTTTTATGTAGAGTTTAATAAAGAGTGTAAATGTGTTAAAATATACAGGGTGTTTTATTAAAGAAAAAACTACTTGACAATAAAAATTATCTTTTGTATATTAACTTATACTAACAATAAAATATTTGTATTTAAACATTTTTTATTAAGTTTATTTTTATATTTTGTACAGGGGCTTTTACGTGTATAATTAGAGTTGGGACACCATGTATGCTTTAAAATGTAATAGGAAATTCTAGAAAGCGAATTTATTTTAAATATTCTGCTTATTTCATGCATATAGAGGTAATAAATTTGATTCTAAAAAAACTACGAGCTAATATAAAACCAGTTTACTTGTAAACTCTCTGTTTTCTTAAAATACTGTTATGGCATTATGGCAATGTAAGACTTTTTTGATATGGTGACATAAACAAATCATAACAGCAGAGAAAAACTTAGTTTGCCGAAAAAATTATAGTATCAATAAAAAGTTCCCGTTTACAACTAATAAAAAAGCACATTTTCCGATAAGACTTTACTGTCAATTGTCAGATGCTATACTTTCGTTAAAGTCAAATGTACGTTGTTACTTTACGGACTTTACGCCACCTACCGATATCATAAAAATTTTATACGGACGGATGATGTAAAAAACGCTTGTATAATTTTATATGTATGTAATTTTAAAATGAAGGAATATATATCATACCAGGGCAGATGTGTCATATAAATTTTATGCCATTTAGTTTTAGGGCCCTTGTAAAGTAACCTCAGTCTCGAAATTTTAGGACATGGTGCTTTTATAGATATCATTTCATAATAAACTTAGGGTATATTTTTCTGCAATAATATTAACTAAGTACATTTATTTTTAACATTTACAGTGTCATTTAAATTAAGTGTATGTCATTACTCACTTGGTTAGTATTTAAAATACACTAAATCCTTTAAATCTAAGAAATTTAAAAATTGACCGTAAAACATATAATGATATATGTTGTTAAAATATTGGCATCAACGTGAGTTTAGGGGAAAATAAATTCATGAGATTACGGCGTTTTAAAATATATTTTTTAAATATTGATTAAAAATTTAAATTAAGTTAAATATAATCTGTTTTTCATTTGCTAAATTAAACAATTTTAACAATAATCTGATATATATGAAAGTTTTAATAATAATATTAAAACCGTATACAGAGTGTCTAGTAACTCTACCAACTAACTTTAAGGGCTGACTCTACAATAAAAAATAGGAAAAAACTTTATATAATCATTTGTCCTACAAGTCTTAGTTTTTAAAGTATAATGTATTAAACATTTTGAAAAATTTGGGCGACGCCCTTTATGCATCAAATGACATTTAATACAAAAATTAATAATTTTCACCATTGTCATTCATTAGGGGTATTTTTTTTAAGAAATGGTACGCAAATGCACTTTTCCAAAATCAAAATATATTTTTAAATTTCTATTTAGTTTAGAAAAATTTAATCTCTTGACTTTTTTATTTAATGTACGGTTTTCGAATAAATAAATAAAAAACACTTCTCGGCATCGTCATTTCGTATCACTAATATATAATTCTACAGTGAGAAATATTCTGCTTATTAATTTTTTAATTGGATAAAGATTTTACCATGCCAAAAATGGTTTTAATTTTTTATCAAATAAAAAGAGTCGAATAATTAAATCTGTTTTAAACTAAATAGGAATAAAAAATATATTATAGGAAAATGCAGTGGCGTACAATTCTTTTAAATATTGACCTTAAACCCTCATGGACGACACACAAATATTATTATTTTTCTTGTATGCCAAAAATGTTTTCTGATGCTTAGAGGCGTCCTCTAAATTATTTAAAAATAACTAAATTGGTATAAAAAATATTATAAAAAAAATATTTTTTTTTAAATGTTTAACTCCCGTAGTTCAAAAACTCAAGACGTTCAGGACATATCGTCGCTGATAAGACAAAGGGGCGAAAGCGCCAATTTGTTAATTTTACGAAAGCGTTTTAAAGAAAATAGGTCCTATTTGGAACACGATTATTTTTTAAATAGTTTGTTAATTATTTTACTGTCTATGGTGTTACATAGGTCAATATACATACTTACGCAGTTTGCTAGATTATAGATACCTTTAAATCTGATCATTTGATGGACCTAACTCCAAAACGAAAAAATGTCGCTTTCGCCCTTTGTCTTATCAGCGACGATATATTCATAATGAAGTTTTTTCCTAATTTTCATTTAACAATTAGTCCTTAAAGTTTGTGGGTAGAGTGGGTATTCTGTATATTTTATTCGGTAATACCTTTATGGTAAATTGTATAAGTATTAGTTAGCTTGTTTATTTTGTATTTTATTTAACAATCAGTAAACAAAATTCTATGAAATTTTTTTATATGCATCACCAGACAACAAAACAACATATCTCTACCTGTTGTAGTGATGCTATTTAACATTCAAAAACTAAAATGCCACGACCAGAATAAGGAATTAGAGTGCTATTGACGGACACCTCTTGGCAAAAGAGGTGTGAATTAAAACTCGGTAGGCCGTATATGGGCTCTTCTCCGAGATAAACTATTTTTCAAAAAAAAATAATAAAACTCGCTTAAAAGTTAAAAATAATTAAAAAAAATCATAAATAATATCGGGTAATAAGATATGGTAATAAAGTATAAAAAGCTTTTGCTTATTTAATTTTGACATTAGGTATTTTTTAATTTTTTTTACTTCTTAGTGAGTTTAATTTATTTTTTAAGTCGGTTTAATTTTTTTAAGTGTTGATTTTTGCTTTTTAATTTATTTTTTGTTTTATAATTTATTATTAATACTATTAAATCGATAAACATACATTAAAAACACCACCAGTACCTCTTTCAAAGAATACATAAAAAATTACAGGGACGTGTAATTTGATTGGCTTAAAACGTTACATGCAGTCATGCAAAACTATCACATTGGGGGTCCTGGTTAGTTCTGGTTTTATTTAATATTTTTTTTTATTTTCTAATAAAACAAATTAAAAAGGAAAGATTTAACTAACCATTACTCACCCAATATCAATCAATCAAATTACACGTCCGTGCTTTTTAGAAGTCTCTCTTTTATTTCGGTGAAAAGAGTAAATTTTGTTAAAGGATGTAATAGTAATTTGTAATTTTCCCTCGTATTATTATAATATTTGTTTAACATTACACCAATATGTGGCGTCAGTAGTCATAGAATAAACATCCCTGATCTGACCTGGTTTTTTTTGAGACCACCGCGGAAGTGCAATTTTTTAAATAAAAAATAAATAATATCGGTTTACAATTGACGAAGTAATCGCGTAACACACACAAAAAAACATACGCAAAGAATTGAGGACCTCCTTGTTTTTGAAGTCGGTTAAAAATTAACCTTGTTGGGAAAAGCAAAAAAAAGAGAAATGTCATTTAGTTTAAGTAATAAAGCACAGTACCATCAGTATAATATGGGCGCCACCGGGAGAGGGGAACAAGGGGGTGCACTGGCTTTTAAATAAAAAGTACGTTTTGTTGGATAAAAACCTAAATGCTCTTTTATCTCACGATATTATTTTGGAAGCACGCAAAGCATGTGGAAGGTGTGAAATGTTCGTTTTTCTGCCTTTAATAATAAAATAATAATTAACTAAAAATGAGTGTTAGCCTGTATTGCCTTCATTTGTGTTAATTATGAATCTCTTCAACAGCACAATAAATATATCCTGTTCTGTGTATAATAGGTTAGGTGGTAATATGACAACTAAATTAATAAATTTAATTATGTATTGGTATGAGGATAAGTCAAAAAAATAGAATATTTTTATTTGGACTTTTAATACTAAAAAATTTGGTTCCTAGGCCTCTTTAAAAATGCTTGGCAGCAATAAGCTCTTAATTTTAATGGAAAGATCCGCCTTATTACAGTTTTGCATATTTTTCTCAGTTCCATAAAAAAAACCATATCTTTTTGATCGTAAATGATGAAACTCAATTTTTAATGATTTTATTAAAATAAAACACTTCTGATTGTTAAAAATGCCACATTGTTACAAGTTGCGAATAAAAGAAGACTTTGTAATAATCAAAAGTGTTTTATTTTAATAAAATTTTTGCTCTAGAAGAGTTATTTTGCGAAAAATTAAACGCTTTACAAAAAGGTTTCTTATACTTTTTTGATAAATCCGACGATTAAACAATAATTAAGGTAAAATATAAAATATTTTTATCAAATAAAACTTATCTTTGGACCGTATACGTGCGGCACCACGAGTTTCTCTGTTGGAAACCGTGAATGGAGGAACTAAACTGGAAATTCTTCAGAGCAGAAGCCATGAAAGTACCTATAAAAAAGCGATAAATCCCCCACCGCTCGGCGATGGGCAAGAGATAGAAGCCTTTCTGTAAGTAAAGGATCGTTAATGTGGCGAACAGCTCTTCTTTAAATGAAATCACGAATGCTTAGGGTTATGGGGAACGCCATGTCTCAGAAATGAGAACAATATTCTAATGGAGGTCGGATTTGGGACACATAAAAAGTGTATATAATAAAAGGGTAAAAATACTTGGCCCAAAAGAAAAATTTAAGCTTCTTCAAAGCTGCCGTGGCTATAGACACAATGTGTTTATGCCAGTTCAGGTTATTCTCAAATGTGACGCCCACAACATCTAGGGTGTCTTTTTTCCTTCAAAACTTGGCCGCTAATTATTAAAGGATAACTATTAAATGACCCTTTTGCGACAAGGAACATGATAGTAATTGTTGATCATATACCGGTTGAGCTAAATAACATAACACATAGGCAATGTGAGGAAAAGAGACAATCTAACTAAACACCGACATGTAAACATTGTGACTAATAGTGCTTGTTTTGTTATTATATTACTCGCCGATATACCACAACCTATTGCCCATGCAGTATATATCTAAAGCTGCGTACAGACTTGCAACAATTCGCCAAACATCCGTCCAAACAAACCAACATATTTGCGCGCTTCTTTGATGCAAAAAACCGACAAGCTCTGAATCACCGCGAAATCATTCCCAAATCCCTTGGAACGACGTGAATTCCATCCACGTCCGCGCTATGTGGAGCTAGGTGGCGCGCTATTCAGCGCGGCGAATTGATGCAAGTCTGTGGATGCAGCATTAGGCTTTTGACCAGGTTTGGCATGATGTTCCATCCTATCGATGGTCTAGTTCACTAATGTAAGTGTATTTTTCAGAAAAAGTGAGTTGGATACACTAACATACAGTTATATACAAAAAAATTTTCTATGCATACAAGTAGCATGAAAAATATTTAAATCTTAAGATGCAAGCTTTATTTTCTAATCGTGTTAAGTACCTTTTGACTAGAAATATGACACAGTTTTAGGCTTTAAATTGTAGATAACTAAAATTTAGTTTTAGTTTTAGATTTTTTAACTAGACCATCCCTATGATTTTCTACCCTAACTTTGTTTTTTAGTTTTTTTCTTATAATTTTTAAGATCACTCTTACTAAAACATTCGTCAATAAAATTTTGTCGAAGCGTACTAGTACAAGTAATTGAGAAATTTAATTAACATTCATCATTATTCATGATCTTTAAGCAAGTTAAATAAATATTTTACACTTTTTAAAACGAACTTTAACGTTTTGAGAATAACTCATATATGAATTCTTTTCACGAACGACCTTTCTTGAGATTTATAAAAGAAACATGACTGTAAGTAGAAAGCCAGTTTTAATTCTTAGCATGCTGTTATACTACGTATTTATAACTTGAAAACCAGAATTAATCCATCAAAACAAGTGGCTCATGATTCGCCCATTAGGAACTTGGTGCTTTATTTTTCATATAAATATTAATTAAGTTTATTTCAAATAGTTTTAGCCACTGCACAAAAAATAGTATGAAAAAATTTGTATACATTTTTCAAAATAATTACTTCATTGACGCATGACTATTAGACTGGGCCAACAAAATCGAATATATATTTTTTAAATATATTGTAAATATTGTTTAAGGTCACAAAAAATACATCCTGAAGGTTTGAGCCCTAACTATCAATAATAAGAGTTGTATCTCTACGGGTGTACTCAAATTATGAATTTAGGATTGTTGAGATGCTAGACAAAGATGAAGGAGTTTCTAAAAGAATTTTGTTAAGTTCCTTGACATAAAAAACGAATGCTTTAGATCATCTGTTTTTGTTTTGCTTTATTTTGCTCTTAAACCCTGCTTATTTTATTAGGGAGTTACTCTTGTACGGCCCGACCGTGTTAAATTTGTTTATGACTGCACGGTCTGATTTTATTTATGAATGAACGAAAGAAAGAATTGACACAATTCCTAAGTGAATTTATAAAGTATGTATTAGTCTTAGGTTTAATTAAGAAATTAACCTATACTCTGTCTTCGGTAAAAGATATTTGAATAATTTCGAGTAACAAAACATCCAAAACCATCTTGTATGTTATAATATATTGACCGTATGAGGGATACCTAATAAAATTTGTGATGTTGGGTTTTTACCTGTCTGTAATAAGGTTACGTCTAGAAACTTAACCAACCCACTATTTAGAAACTAAACTATGTGAGTCTTGGAATTCAGTAATCTTAATCTGTTTTATTTGTGTTCATCTGGCAATTTTTATAAATACAATCTTTTTTTAGCAAAACTCGTAAATTGGTGATCTAAAAACATTTACCAACACACATTCTCAAAAAATATATAAAATTTTACAAAAAGCTCTCTTCGTAAATAGTCGTCAAATAGGCCGTTCCCATGTTATCGAGCTTTGAACTTTGAACTAATTTTTCAATTTTGTTTCTTAAGTTGTGATTTTTGTTACTACAAGAAATATCAATATTTAAATAACTTTAATACATATTTTTAAAATAATTTCGATGTGAAGACTAACATTTTTTAATAAATTCACTCCTACAAAAGTTATTCGACATTACTTTTTAATTCAACTTCAATGTCAAGAGCAGAGCCAGAACTAACTTTTAAAGGAGTAAATTTAAAAATGTACACTTTTGCCTTTTGTAGCGCATCCAGTTTCCTTTAAAAAGATTTATTGAATTTATTTAAACATTAATATTTGTAGTAATAACAAAAATCCAATCTCAAGAAACAAAACTGAAAAAATGTTTAATGTTCAAAGCCCGTTTCCATGAAAACGGCTAATTTGATGACTATTTACGAAATAAGGGCTTTTTGTAGGAACTTTAGTTTTCTCTAAGAATGAGTGTTGGTAAAAGTTTTCAGATCAACATTTTGCGAGTTTTGCATAAAAAGAAAAATGTTTTCAAAAAACTTATAGTCGCAAACATAAACCTCTTAATATTTATTATTAGGGCTTAAACCTTTAAAATAGTTAATTTTGTTGGCTTAGTTTAATGCCAATAAAGCCTTAATTATTAAAAAGTAAGTTTTAATTTTGGTAAGTACAAAGTGAATAAAATTAATATTAGCCTAGCCATAAGATAAGGAGGTATTTTTTATTTGTTTTGAATTTAGAATTAAGGTCTCGAAACTATTTGTTTTTAAAACCTAATTACCATCCCAGTAGGTAATATTTCATATTTTCATATGAAAATATGGCATATGCCTATTTTTCCAAATTAGCCGTAACAATAGAAATATTGATATAAATTTTAATGCATAGATACAAAAATTTATTGTATTGAAGAAAATTGATTAATATTTAAAAAGCTAAACACCATTATTTAATCCATAAACTGTTATTGGTAAAGGTTATTTAGAATAATGGCTATAACAATATGTCATTTTCCTTTGTTAAAATGTTTCCATTTGTCGAAATAAACGTAAGCTTATAATAAATTAATCAAAATATAATGCGTATAGCACGGTAATAATAGTTTTTAATATTCTAATTATAATGTGCTTAATGAAAACCTAGAAAATGCTTTTTGCATTAATTTAACATTAAAGATGCTTAAAAAGAAATTTTTAATTCAGCTTTTTTAATTTTTATATTATTATAAAATTACCTCCTCTCTCTCTTTGTACTAAAATAATAAAATTTTATTTTTTTTCAAATGAGGTTTTTAAAAATATATTTTGGTAAAAAAATATGTTACATAAATTTATATAAAAATTACTATATTTGTCATATTAATGATTAGAAAAATCCTTAAAAACTAAAATTGACTTTATTATTTTTTATTTTTGCTGCGTACATTAACATTTTATATAGATATTTTATATGGTTGCTGAGATAGTTTTATAAAAATAATACCCTAATGTGCCGTACTTTACCGAGTACTTTTTAACCATAGAATACTTAACGAGATATTTAAATAAAAGTTGTCATTTTAAGATAAAGAGTGTCAAAGTTTAAAGAAATGGTTTATTACCCTATATCTTAAAAATTAGGACATTTTGGACAACGGTTTAAATGATATTTTTTTAAACAAATTAATACATAAAACTATACAGGATGTTCCAAGATAAGCGGTATAATACGAGGGTAAGTCCATAGGTCAGGAATGGCGAACCTTTACTATCAACGTGCCGTTTTTTAAAAGAAATGTTTAACGAGGTTGTAGACGTGCCATCAAATAATTTTGAATTTTGTGATTATTAGAAAAATATTTATAACAAATACCTACTTTGCACTTTTTATTCGTAGTGCATAATGAATTTTGTGGTGCGACGTGCCCAAAATATTGTGTTGTGCCATTAATGGTACGCGTGTCAACTGTTCGCCATCCCTGCCCTAGGTGATTTTAATAGGAAGTTTACATAAACCTTACCCTTACCTTACCCTACAGAGTGGTAGAATCCTGAGAAATAGGTAATAATTTGTATCTTTAAAGTTAAGACATTTTTAAATTAGAATAACTTTTACCAAGAACACCTTATATATCCAACAAAGTTAGTGTCTCTAAAAGAGAAGACTCCAAAATATTTTTTGTTTATTTATTGTTTAGAGAAGTTATACTATGGTGAAGTAAAATTTAAAAAATCTTGCTTGTGGATGAAATTTGTCACCTTTTAAATAAGAAAATTTTTGAAAAAAAAGTGGTAGGTGAGGTGGCCCACTAATTTTGAAAATTAACTAGGAGTAAAAATTTTTCACTGCAATTTTTTTAATATTGGAAAACATCTGCCAATGAACAAATATGACCAAGTTGTACTCTCGTGGTTAAAGAAAATTGATTATGTTTTTTTTTTTTTTAACTACAATAAAAGTCATATATTTTTTAAACTTTTAATTTCTAGTTGGTATAAGAAAAGACACTCTAAAGTTTGTAGAACACTTTCAAAACATTTTTGCAGCCAAAAATGTTTCCTTATAATTAATTTTCATAATTAGTGGGCCACCTTAAGCTGCTTATGAGTAATATTAAATTTTTTTCACATTATTTCACCACACCCTATTTAGGATATTTTATTTAAGATGATTTTTTAACGGTGCAAGTTAAACAACCCAAATCATTTAAAAACTTGTAACAGAAATAAAAAAAAATATGTTTTAAAAAGTATTTCTACCCGCAAAAACGAAAATAACAAAAAAATCAGCACGTCAGACTGCTATAATATGAATTACTTAAAACTGTCCACAGTAATAAATCTTTATTTACTGTTTGATAAATTTAGGCCACAGCTTTATACAATTCTTGCTAAAATTTAGCATAGAGAATAATAAAGAAAAAGGTCTAAAAGTTTTAAATGAAAAATGCAAAAGTTTTTTTCTGTTTCAGATTTAAAAATATGCAATGCCATAAGCTTTTCTTTTCTTTTAAAAGAACCATAAAAAATGGTTTACTGTTTAACTTTCAAAAACTCGAAAGAGTTGTATATCCAGCTTAAATCACAAACAAATTGCCTTTTTCACCAAAGCTCAGATGTTTCATTTCTCGCTGCTCATTTTTTAATAATGTTTCAAGCAAGCCTCTTAAAATCCGTTTCTTTTATGTTTTTAAAAATATTTTCCCCTTATTTGTATACTGATTTATGCCTTTCATGAATCATCCTGATTTAATATGCCTACGTTTACAGCAGGGCCTGCAAAAATTCAAAAACGTTATAAATTCTAAAAGTGTTTCCTGCCATATATTAGAAAGGGTTGCCTTATTGACTTCTTTTTATTTGGGGACAAACCACGAAGGCTTAAAATCCAAGTACTAATTATAGTTTATTAATAGAAAATTTTAAAGTTTTTTTTTATTATTTTTGATTGAGTCTAGACATTTACGGAATGCAAAGTGGCACATTTGCTGCTTTTTAGATGAAATGCATTAAAGTGTCACTAAATGTTGATCTATTAAGTGTTGGTAAAAGTTATGTATTTGTGTAGCTAAATGTATCTGAAAAAGAAGTAGAACCAAAACATTGTTTTCTTTCTTCACTTTTTACCTGTTATGAGTCAAAAATTATCAATAATTGACTGCTAGTGTATTATACATTCTTTATGTTACTACAGAGGTATTCCATTAAAAAAAAACTTAACAATGTAAATGTTCTTAAGAAACCTTCTAAATTTACCAATACTTTCAATAACAATTTTTGTAATTTATTTTTTTTATAATTTTGTACATGGGCTAAGTTAAGTCGTTTATAAATAGAGTTGGGACATCCTATATAGAAGGAATTTTAGCAAGTATTTATGCTAAATATAAACATTTAATTTACGAGAAGTTACCTTAAATATTAGCTCATTTTTTTGAATTATAAAAATTAAGAAGTAATTTTTTATGCTCTATTAAGAACTGGTCTGCAAAAATATTATATTGAGCCTTAATAAAAACTAGATTTATTTGTTTGTCATGTGAGTTTGGCTTTCCTATATTTTTATTCACAACTTTAAAGTTTTCTGATATTAAACAGTAAACAATATTTTATAGCTAAAGTTTTACCAGCGTTTTACTGCAAAAATGTAAAATATTCATTTGTTCATATAAAATATAGAATATATATTAATATTACAAAAAAATATATCTACATATATTCTAGATTTTCTGATATACTCAACACTATATTATTATTGGGAAAACTACTAGCTAAACTTTTATACTCTAAAAATGTCTTTAAAGTATGGTAGTGTATAGTAGACTGGGCCAAACAAATCGTAAATTTTTTTATATATCGAAAATATTGTTAAGGTAAAAAAATCGTGAATGTTTGAGCTCCTAATATAAATATTAGGAGGTTTGTCTTCGCGACCAACAGTTTTTTAATAGCAATCTTTTTTCTAATGCAAAACTCGCAAATTGTTAATTTAAAAAATTTTACCAACACAGAATCTTAAAGAAAATTAAATTCTTTACAAAAAAGCTCTCTTTATAAAGTGTCGTCAAATATGCCGTTTTCATGTAATCGGCCTTTGAACATTGAACTATTTTTTCAATTTTGTTTTTTAAGTTTAAATTTTTGTTACTGCTACAAATACCATTTAAAATTTAAATAAATTAAATACACATTTTTTAAAGAAAATTTGATGCGCTACAAAAAGGCCACTTAAATTTTTTTAATAATTTCACTCCTTCGAAAGTTGTTAGGCTTTAAAATTATTTTTGAATGAGTGACTTTATTAAAATGTTTTAAATTTAAAAGACCTTATTTGTAGTACATTGTAAAATTAAAAAAAAATAATAAGACATTTTTTAAAAATAAAGTTAAAGGCTTAAGACTTTTTTCATCGGCATTTCAAAATTTATGGCAAGACTTTTTGATACGGAATTTACTTCTGAAATATCCCTGTATTAGGCTTTGATACTTACTAAATCCAAGTCAGAAAACGCCCGTGCACGCAAGAAAGGTAAAAGTCGTAGTTAAACCCGTAGGTGGGCAAAAGATGGATTTATTTTTCTCATTCCACCGTTTGTTATCCTGAAAATTTTCTAACATGTTAGGTTTTAGATAAAGCCTTAAAATGTTTATTTATTGGTCGTTTTAAAATTTGTGGTTTGTAACAGCTTCGTAACTTTTGCATTTTTAAATTTAACGAATATAAAATAAATTTAATATTCGTACAACCTTTAAAACACAAAACACTATAAGATCTCAATTAACAAAAACAGAACCACATAACATAAATAAAAATACAAAAATGGCATCTCTCCGATAAGTACATATTGAAAACTGTCCCAAAATATGTATTATTATATTTGCTATATTATAGAAGTATAAAAATAAAATTATGTCAAAAAATAGGTCCTCAATCCTCAAAAAAAAAAAAAAAAAACCGCGGCGAAGCTCACAACTATGCATAATAATTTTATTATTTAACTTGGCTTACCTTGATTATAAAAAAATACTTTTACCTAGAAAAAAGTCTATTTATGTTCACAATTTGTGAAATATATTTCGCTTATATTGTATTTTCTTAAGACTTGTAAAATAAAGTAATATAACGAAATATAATACAATATAATGTAAAGTCTGTTTTTTTACAATTCCCTAGAGGCACGTGGTTTAACCTCATTAGAGACGTCAGAAACAGACCTTTGGATCCAGAATTCCTTGGATGAATTCTTTAAAAGGTTATTTGCTATAAACCGTATTTTTTAAGTTAATTTTTTATGACGTTTTTATTATGTTTTATAATAACAATTTATTTTATGTACTGATTATTTGCTAAATTTTTAATCCAGAAATTATGAATTAATAAAAATTACTCTTTCAAAAATACCGTTTAGATCCATTACCATACCTTCTGTTACCGAAAAACCTGTTATTCTTCATGTTTTTGTGAATTGTAAAAGAATTCTGTGCCTAATCTATACTAAAATTTAACGAAATTTAGCAAAGGAGATAGATTTAAGGTTTAGAAGTAATTCTGTACATTGATTGGTTAAACTTGCCAATTTTTTAAAATGATTTGTGTTGTTTTTAAACAGAATGTTAGTATAAGACCGTTGTAAAGTTAACACAATTCAGCCTGGCTTTAATTGATTTAGGGTTTTTAGTAAAGCTTAGGGCTGTCACGGACAGAAAAAAGCTAACAGAGAAAAAAAACAGAAACTTTTAGGGCGAGGCTATATGTGTATTGCAGTTTTATTTTTACTCGTTTCAGTAAAAAATTAAAAACGAAATAATATAAGGAAAACATAAATTATTCTTTATATACCGTTGGTTTTTTGTGCTGTTAATTTCCAAAAACTGTCAAAGTTTATTATTATAATTAATTTAAATATATTTTAAAAATATGTATATACTTATATTTAAGGCGGTACTTGTACTCGTTTTCTTTTATTGTAAATTTTAATTATTTCAAGCTACTTGTGTTTTCGGAGGCTAAGTGGGCGATATGAATAAAAATAAGAATACCCATTTTCATAACTGGATTTAAACAATAAAAAGGTGTAACAAACTTGTAAAGTGTAGGATGCAACTATTACAACATAATAATAAAAATATATATTTAAAACAGACAGTCCACGACGGTTATATAATATGAATGACTTTGTAACATATTTTTAAGTTTTAGGGACGTAGTAAGATTATTTACTCCACAGTTATTATTTTAGTAAATAGCAGTATTAAAATATTATGCTAGTAACCCCATGCAATTAAGCAAATTTACTTAATAGATGTTAGTTAATTCAAAGTAACAATAAAAAAATAAAAATAAGCTCCTGTTTATTTATTTATTTTTATAATCAAATTAATTATCAAGACGTGCTAAAAGTTATACAGCATCTATTTGAAAAATATAAAAATATATACACAAAAAAATTATAAAGGTCCAATCTAGCCTTGTCAATTATAAACCTTTTACGAAAGCTTTCTTACCACTCTGTATCTTTCAATTTCAAACATTTAGGATATAGGTTTATTTAAACTTTTTTCTTAAAATCACCTAAGGTAGATTAGCACATTATTTTTAAACACCCTGTATAATTTAGACCTGGCCATGCAGAAAGTGATTTTTATAAATCCATATATCTCAAACACGGCTGCTTTAATAAACTTTTACCATATATACATTTTTTAGTTAAAATATATTAAAAAATAGGAATTTTACTTTTGACACTCTGTATCTCCGAAATTATCCACTTTTGGACAAAGGTAGGTGGGGCTAAATTTTAGACTCAGAAATTCGTGGTTTTATTTTTTCCGCACCTTTTGGAGATACAGTGTATATTTGTTAATTTCAGTGCCTTAAATTTCATATCCATTTAAACGTTATAATATAACCTTTAGAATACTTAAAGTTACATTTTATTTCAAACTCTTAGTCTAAGAGTTTCTTGCCCAAACCCAAACCTGGAACCTTATTTTATCTTTTGTCTCTCTTTATTACAATGTTGAAATAATTGAGAGTTGCTTAGAAAATAAACGGGGTACCTCTAAAGCTCCAATCATTTACATATTTATGTTGAATTGAGTGCCAACATTAGATAAAACAATTTTTTCTTGTTCGTTGACAGTAGTAAATTCAATGTGACATAACCGTTGGAAATACGATATATTTTTATTTATTGATGTACAGTTGACATAACCCCTAAAAATATGATACTAATTTATTGTTATACAGTTGTTATTACAGTTTAAATCTGATGCTTCCACTATTAGTTTTAAATTAAATGTAGTTTAAATATAATTTTTTAAAGATTTGTTGTTATAATAGCTTTTTCTTAACAATGAGAAGTTTATTCAGGACATTTTTTTCCGTCCCCATTAAAAGGTAATAATACGTTATTTTATTCAGGGTTATTGTCAGATTTTAAAGCAGCAGGATATTTTTTTTACCTTAAAATTCTTGGAATATATATTTGATTTCAAAAATACATGTATGATGAAAACGGTAATCAAATATTTTTATTGAAATTAAATACAAAGTTACATTTATTTATATTCCTTTTAAGTTCTTGATTTAATTTGTTTAAATGTTATAAGGTTATACTTTTTGACAAATTTTAAGATGCATGGAAATATATATGATATATGATATACACCAACGTGCATAAAGATACACGTAAATTATCCTCTTTGATTTGCGTGAACTTACTAAACACGCAGAATATTATTTCGTGTATAGTGTATATTCCCGTGCCTATCTCCTATAATATCTAAAATTTATTATTATTTTCCTGTTTAAATTTTTATTTTACAATTCATAAAGTAGTTTTATTTGCCATTCAATTTATCACAGATGAAAATGGCGGTAAATTGACCATTGAAAATGGTTTGCAATAATTATAATAAAACTAATTATTGCATTCCAAAACCCTGTAACGCTCTTCAAGGCTAACTAATAAATTTTTCCATACAGTCAATATTGGGAGTTTTTGCATTATGTAATGGTTTTGTTAACTATTCTTGTGTCATTTACTTTTCATATTTAAAATGGAACTTTTAAGAATATGCCTCTAAGAGATTAATTTTTTAACAATTTTCGGTTGGTAGAAATCATTTGGATGGACCAGCTTAAGGACGTCTTAGAATACAAAACCAGTGCTCTATTCGTTAGTCATTTTATCGACTATCGGCGTAACAGCTCAGCCATTTCAAAATAAGAGCAAACAAGATCGGTTACCCGGTTAACTATAGGGTAAACGCCACAAATGAAGCCAATCTTAGCTACCCAATAATAAGAGAGATATAAAAGATGACTCGAAGTAATCGTGTTATTTTTTCATTGACGCAAGTAATAATTGAGCTGTTAGCATTTAAAAAATAGAATTGGTTTTTAAAAAGTGAAAATAATAAAAACCCTATTCTAAATAAAGGTTTTAGAAAAATGATTTTTAAATTGACTTTTGTTTTGTTTTTTCTTTTTTATTAATTGAATATTTATAATAATTTTAAGAAATTAAGTTCTAATAAGTTATTTTAGGACTATATTTTCTTAACCTTATATATTATATTATACAATAATTTAAAAAGTCCTGTACGACCGTTATCCCTAAATACTTTATTTAAAATACAAATTTATTGTTGTTTCACTGTCCCATGTCAAAACATTTTTTAACACGAAAAGAAAACATACCCAATATATAATAAACATAATGAAAGTTCAAGGATTAATAATAAAAACAATTAAAACCTAAAAAAATTATTTTAAAGAAGCATACTTTAAAATCTTATTTGTTAGTAGGATGGTTAGAATACATTCTTGGTTTTTGTATTTTTACATTTGACAATATTGATTTACATAATACATCAAACTACGCTTTGATCCTGTATGTGTCAAAAAGCTAGGGTTAGTGTGCTGTTACCAGTTGGAAACCAACGTTGGCATTCATCATATTGAAAAAAAATGGATTGTTTCATAGTATTGTTTTTAAACGTCTGTAATCTTATACAGAGTGATTCTCATCTTATATGCATAAACTTCGGAATAAAATGCTTAGGACTACCTATGACCAATAATATATTAACTAATAATGGAAAACAAGGTATTTTTGTGTCCGAAAATATTATAATAAAACTTAAAGCCACAATTTTTATTTTTATCGCGTAAAATAAACCCACATATAATTAGAACTTATAATAGAGAACTAATAGACAAACCAAATATTGTCATAACTTGTTTATTGGTATAGTTTTTACAAAAAATAAAAAAATCGGCTGGCTATTTAATAACAAAAATAATTTACAATCCTTATTTTAATTAGTAGTTAGTTAACATTTATTTGTGCTTAGTATTAACGTTCCTAATTGAATACCTACAAAGTAAAAAAATATTGTACTAACTTTTTTTATTATTGGTCATTGTTTGTCCTTAGGGGTAGTTTCCCAAGTGTATACTTGTAGGCTAGGAATCTACCCTGTAGATTTTTAATATTTTCTCTAGTGGCATTATTGTCGATATTGTTTCATTATGATAACATGGTGCAGTTGAGTTGAATAATTTTTTTAACTAGGCGCTAATTTTTAATTGCATCATTTTATTTTAATATAACAGATGTTGTTAAATCAATGGAGCAAATATAATTTTCTATAGAAAAGATAGCTTAAAGCGAAAATGATATTTAATAAAAGTGTTATCAAAGATAAACTTAAATATCGAAATGATTGCATAGATAAACTTTTTAAAAAACAGTCAATTTGCATTAGATAATAATATATACGTAGTAAATATAGCAATAATATATAAACTGGATATTTAAGAATTTAATTACAAACAAATTAAATTTAAAAGTTGAGAAACCAAGAAAAACCCTTTTTCTATTTCTTAACATTTTTACTTAGCTTGCGTAGTTTTTCGAAAACATAAAATTTTCTTTATTGCATATTCCTAGACTATACAAGAAATATTGAGAGATTTTTTTCTTTTTAAAATTAAGTGGTATTTCCTATTAAAATTATATTACAACAAGGATAATTATTTAAATTAGTAACTTTAATATCCAGTCTAACAAACTTTACTAACATAAGAGTTTTTGAAAAGTTTACCACCCTGTATTTTTAGAACAATTTTTTTTCATTGCAATAAGGAAATACCCTGTATAAGTTAATTATGCAATGAAAAAAATATAATAACGAAAACAAAGTACTTGTCCTTGTTTGTGAATAAGTATAAAATTATATTTGGCAACAAAAAAATATACGTTGGTTGCCATCACATGCTGCCATAAATGTAGCATGTAACATAATTTTACGTATTAGTGTGTGTGATTGGATTCTAGTGGTTATTGCAAAAACTGCATTAATTTTAATGCACTGAAATGCCTATTCATGGCATAATTCTGAACCGCACTGAAGTGGAATCATTGTTTGGTTGGCTGCACGATTAGTATGATATTAAAGATATTGTTTATTAGTTTGTCGATAATGATTCTTAAAGGAAAAATTTATCTTGGAATATGCAATTATACCTTGACAACCTAATAGGATTTCTCTTTTCCACGATGGTTATGTTTCAGATTTTATTAGCTAGAATTTAACCTATTTATTTATTAAATCCTTAAAACCTTTAGATATTAACCAAATCCCTAAATTAGAAAAACAATTACTGTACCCTGACAACCTAATATGATTTCTGTTTTCCACGATGTCATGTTTCAAATTTTATAAACTAGGAGGGCTTATCTAATTTATTTAATTAATCCCTTAACCCTCTTCTTTAAAGTTTCTTTTCCGCTTAGATATTAACCAAACCCATAAATTAGGAAAACAATTATACCCTGACAACCTAATGAAATTTCTCTTTTTACGATGGTTAGGTTATAGATTTTTGAACTAGAATGACTTACCTAATTTACTTATTAAATCCTTATTTAGTAACCCAATCCCCAAACTAGAAAAACAATTATTCTCTGACAACCTAAAAGGTTTTTTACGATGGTTATGTTTCAGGTTTTATTTATTAGAATGACTTACCTAATTTATTTATTAAATCCTTAAAACCTATTTTCCTTCTACTTAAATATTAATCAAATCCTTAAATTAGGAAAACAATTATACGCTGTCAACCTAATGTGATTTTTTTCTTTTCCATGATGGTTATGTTTCAGATTTTATTAACTAGAATTACTTATCTAATTTATTTATTAAATCCTTAAAACTTTTGCTTTAAAGTTTTCTTTTACCAAGATATTAACGAAATCCCCAAATTAACAGCTAATATTAGGAAAAAAGCTTATAAAAGCTCTTTATAACCACAAAAATGAGATTTAAAAGAGCTTCGGCGTCCTTTGTTTTCCGCATTTTCCAAACTATCGTTATTCTAAATCCGCAAAACTTTTATTAGTTTTCATTGTTTAAGGGTGAATTAATTTTTATCAATTAAAAATTGTGTACAGTAGGCAACCAATAATAAAACGCCTTGGTCGGATAAAAATTCGAAGCTTCCGCAAAAGAAATTTTCTTCAATTTAAAAGTTTTTATTGAATTATCGGTTAAAACGGAGCGTAAGTAAAAATCTATATTTATCCGCGATAGTTTTTGATTAGTTCGTCGCTTTTTCTTTTAAAACTTTTCGGGTTATAATTCCTGATGAAAGAACATTTAATGTTTCCTTTGAAGATTTTCCACTTTTTACGGGGCACCAGAAAATATCGTTACCCTAATTCGCATACCTAATATGTCCAATTTTACAGAAGGGAATCTTTTTGTTTATCCTGTTTCTTGGAATGTTATTATATTTCAATATTTGGTATTTAACATATATATGTAACATTATGACTTATGAAACAAGGTTTTCGGGTAACGTTTGTTTATTGTCAAATTGGTGGATGGTGCAAAAATCGCGATTTTAATTAATTCGGGAGTTACGGGGTTTGCAAATTAGGGTAAAGATATGCAAACTGAGTGATAAAATACAGGACATCACTCAAACTTTTCTCATAAGGAAAAAGTACCGTAAAACAGGGTGCTGGCGGGTTTTGACACGTTTTGGTTCTCTAAGTTAGAAAAGCGACTAAAGAATTATTTGTTTTAATATTGCATCGAGCCTTGTGTATAACTGGTAGAAGATCATCAAATATGGTTCATTTATCAACGTATGTTAACCGAAAAAATGATTTTGGGGTGCCAAAGTAGGCAAAAAATTAGGTTACTTTGGCAGTATATTCCATTCATTTTTCGCTAATGTAGGCGCTGCATAGACTAACACTTTAATTTCTGTAAGCTTATTTATACACACAAAACTTAGTATCAAAGTAATAACCCGGATTAGTTTTCTTTAATATAAATTCAAGATAAAAATATAATATTTAGTTACAAGACAACATAAATTACTAAAGAAAAAATTAGGACTATGCCTAGACCTATTCATTGTTTTCTCTTTTTTATGTAAGTATTGTGAGCTGTTCATGATATCGACTTTCATTATTCTAGGCTATTATATTACTCACGGTGATTAAAGTCTTTGTAAATAATTACTTTTCCCCAGGTGTGAACACTGTTGGGTGACTTGTGAAGTTCGTATCGTACTACGCTACGCCTTATTCCGCAGAGTTCCCACTTGAAATTTTAAAGCGTTTACTTACTTACCTCCACTTGAATTTTTATGTAACTCGAATGGCCGCCAGCACTCTCTCCAGGAGACTAAGCTTAACAATAGTTTCTGTAAGTAAAGGCCCCACTTTTCTTGTAATTTTTGGCATTTTTATCACTTTAGACCTGAAACAATAGAGTTTCTGAGCATGCGCTGCAAAGAATTTAAACCATCAGTAAATGAGAAACAATATGACAAACTGCCAAAGTAGGTCGATGGTGCCAAAATAACCCCCCTTTTGCAGTCATTACTATTAAAATATTTGGGAAGCCACTGGCCAGACATGTTATAATATCTTAGATTTGAATTCTATTTTGTTTTAGATTGCCGCCTGGGAAGGTAAAGATGTTTAATTAGCCTTTGTTTAAGGCAAAATACCTTTAAACTAGCTCAATATCCAGTCAGGGCACGTGGGTCATTAAGATTGATCTTTTTCAAGCTGCTTCGCTGCCTATTGCATAAGATAAGAAAGTATCAGTAATGATATTTGTGCCATGGATTTACCACAAAAATTACTTATTATATGGGCGCCAGCTAAAGTTATAGAATAATGATGGTAAACTATGGAAGGTTAGTTCCTCTAGCTAAACTGAAACAAAACAAACAGATTCCAACACAAAATAAAAAGATAACGCATAAAATATGAGAGTTCTTTTGTTAAAGAGCAATTTTAATGTTGATAAAAAAAGGTGGGTCTTATTCAGCTCATCTCCCAAAATCTAGCGCTTAACGTTGCAAATGTAATTACACCGCTTTACAAATGTAACCAAATCAAATTAAAAAGTTTAATTTGAAAATGTTCGTAATAAATCTATATTTTTGTTTATGATGTAGTGTGTTACTTTAGACAGTTGATAAAAAACGGTGTACTTTAAAGGTTTCGTATGTGTAATCGACTTATCTGTAATCCCTCCGCCAAAGGTCCACTGGTTGTTGGTGTGGTTCACTGCAGTTGCAGGCTGGGGCCTACAACTCAGGATGAATGGTGAGCGCTCACTGGTAGATCATAAGGGGGCAGCTCGCAAGGTAGGTTGTGGTATGCCTCACAACAAGCGAGCACGCTCTAGATCTTAGCTACCATAAGCGTAAGGAACAGATTGAAAGTACAAGATAGAATTTGAAGAATGAAAGGTGAAAGATGAACCAAAGATGAAAGGTTGAAAGGATTTTATGAGGTGCAAACGGGCTTATCTAAAACAAAATCAAATAATTAAAATTAATTCGAGACAACGTGTTTTGAGGTTAAAGTTTCGACATTCAAGAAAAAAAGATTGAATTATGCAAAAATACTAACATAAAAACCATAAATATAGAAAAACACACCCCTTTTAAGGCTAAAGATGGACAAGGATTCGCTAGTTTTTAACAAGAGATATTGAAATTTTATTTTCAAATCTACAAGAAGTACCTTTACTTGTTGCACCAGGTTCAGGCAGAAAGTGACATTTGAAGTCTCTAAAATGTCCGGCTAAAATCGATGACACTTCGTCAGAGGCGAATTTTCTGTTGAATTGGCTAAATATCAAAGTCTGACGGTTACCACAGGCCAAGGATTTAAAAGGATAATAATGAAAATGTCGCTACTACCCTCAAAACCATGGATTACAGAAAAGAAGATTCATATACCACAGAAATATTGTGATGCCAGAGATCTCTTTGCAAAACAACACTAACAGCTAGCTAAGCCTCTAGTAGATATATGCTCGAACAACAATATCAAATCATCAAGAGTACCTCTAATGAAACGTTTGTCAGGCCTGCAGGACTTTGAGCCACTTTTAGCTTGGTTTGCGATAATTAGTTCAATGCGCACTAGACGGCGCTAGTTGAACCAAATCAAATAAAAATAAGGTGAGGAAGTCGATGGGAAATTAAATTCGCAAACTGCACTATTACAATGTAATGGTGATAACAATTTATTGGTGGCAAGTGGTTTATTACTTGTAAGATATAATATAATATAAACTGTTAATTTAACGATAATTAAAAAAAAGATTCTTTATAACATTTTTGGTAATTTTTCATAACTTTTTTAAATGTTTGCTGTAATGTCATATATAAATTGTCGGTTTAATGGCCTGTGCGCTAATGCGCTGGGTCGTTGGGCGCACAACCGATGCACACTTGGTTAGAATCCAGGTTAGACGAAAAAATTTATTAACAAAATTTTGTCAGACATTTAGTAGTTAGCCTTACAAAAGACGGCCAAAAAGTGTAAAATGTATTAACGCTAAAGTCCCGCAAAGACCAAGGCGCCAGAACACACTTTACCGGGTCCTACGCAACCGCAGACTTGCAGACCCCAACCAGTTGAATAATAGGGATGAAATGACCTTCCTAGTTGGGTGCCCGGTCTTGGGTTGTCGTGAATAGGACATTCGTGGTTCGGAACCCAGTTAAAAACCGCTACGAATTCCATGATTTTATTGGTCAAAAATTACACGTGATTATTGCGTTATTGAGGTTAAGGCTTTTGGCGCTTTTCTTGTGTGTTTTTAGTTCTGTGTGGTCACAGAACAACATTCTTAAGAGTCAAATAAAATCAATAATGCAATGTTAATAATACAGACAAGATGCAAAATGAAAGAGTATCAATAATTGTGAGTACTTCTTATTTTTAAGGAAGTCAAAGGGTGAACAAAATTTAGAAAACATTATTAATCGAAAGCGAAACAAAAAATGTCAAGGTTCTGTAAAGTTAAATCATTCATGTATTAGCAAAATCACATTAAGAAAGCAGGCAAACAAACTTCATATCATAAGAATAATTACTCATTATAACATAACATAACATTAATTGTACAAATATTGTCATTTTATAATAGGTACTGTCGCAAATAAAATAATATACTCCCCACTTAGTTTACTAAATTATATCTATTTTCAAATAACTTTGTGATTTTTAGAGTGCCTTAAACCTAATATTACAAAAACTTTTAAAAACGGACTATTGGTACTTAAATAAAATATTTTTACGCCATTTAAACTCTAAGTTAAACTATACAAGTTATTTGCACGTTATTTTTATTTAAAATTTATCAGCTTAAATTATTTAAAAAAGCCCGCGCTGTCAGCCGTCATGTTCGGACCAATAAGGATGCAACATCCACTTGACCAGTTCCAACCAATAGAATCTTGGAATGCATAGCGGTTTTTAACAGTATTTTTGCTGTAAGTTAGTTGATAGCGAAGTTTTCGTAAAGCTGATAAACTTTTTTCTTTTACACAATGTTATTTTAAATTAGCAATAAAAAAACTTCCGAGGTTTATTCAGGTGCTGGCAATGAACTGATTCGAAATGCCGCCGAAGCTTGTTAGGTTTTATCCTGTCAGCCGCCAAAATAACAAAAGTTTCTCCTCGCTATTTACTTCACTTCTCGTAAATTTAAAATTTAAGTAATCTTTTAGTTTTTCTAAGTTTGTTAATGCTTTGCACTGAGCAATAGATT
The DNA here is from genome assembly GCA_014170235.1 of Listronotus bonariensis. Classification (NCBI taxonomy): domain Eukaryota; kingdom Metazoa; phylum Arthropoda; class Insecta; order Coleoptera; family Curculionidae; genus Listronotus; species Listronotus bonariensis. Next base: position 68,105 of record JACEGR010002764.1, read on the forward strand.
ATAAAACACACTTCAATAAAAACTTTCATTAAATGGTTTATAATAAAGTGTTTGCCATATGTCAGCTTCGTTATAACTAGGGAAGAGCATTTATGCAAGTTGCATATTTTGCTTATTTTATGCAAAAAATCTGTTTTGCTTGTTTTTCAAGAAGCTAACAATAAATGCATATTTTACACAAACATATCCACCAAGATCAGATATATGTATTTCTCGGGAAGATGGCTAGAACATACTACCATATGTCCTACTTCTCCCTCAACCAATAATGACAAGATGGGGAACCTGCACTTTTTATTGCAAACACTTTAGTAACATAAAGCAATTATTTACTAATTGTGTGATGAAAATTGCTAAGCACTTCCTAATTGAAAACATTTGATAAAAAATAAATTGCTGCCTTAAAAGCTAACATTTATTCAGAGCAATTATATTTGTGTTTTAGATATTCCTTTGTTGGAATCAAATAAGTTGTCCTTAGCAGAATCTTTAAATTTATTTTATCCATTGCAAACATCTGTTTATAGTGTTAGCGGGACTATTGGGAGACAAATAAGAGAAATACTTTAAAATGTATTAGAGAAAAATGAAAGATATTTCTTTTTATTAAATGTGGCTAAAACTATCTCTGGTGACTTTGTAGAAAATTTTAATGTAGATGCAAGTTTACTTGGTAGTTTAAAAAGATATGCCCCAATCACGTCTGTTGATGTAGAACGAACCTTTTCTATTTACAAATATATGTACTTAGACCATAGACCTAAGTATTTAGTGAAACATTTTAAAAAGCATTTATTGTTTATTGTTTTCTTAATAACATTAATTAATATTATTTATATTTAGTTTAGTCTTTCTATAAATACCATTTTGGTATGATACTGTTAATCTTTTTGTAATAGATTACTACTACTACTACATTTTTATTACTTACTTGTTTCATTTTAAAACAGAAATACTTGCATTGATTATATATTTATGCATATCTTATTAAAAATGCTTGCAGATATATGCGCATATTTACTTTCTTTATTTTATTTATTTTTATTTATTTTTTTTTATTTCAAAATAACATTGCAATATGGTTTACAACATAAAATGAAACGTCGTCACTAAAACAACGTCGTCATAAAAACAACGTTCTCACTTTTTTGGGTATATTTGCTTATCTTTAGTTATAACTTTTGAAAAAATCCAAAAGTTAAAAAAACAAAAATATTACAACCACAATATCAATATAATAATATTACTACATTATAACGTTTTTTTTTTACTTTAAATAATTTTAGCATTTAATTTTTTTAAATTAACCTCTATTTTTTTATCCCAAGGAGTACCAACAAAGTTTTGTGTAAGGCCTTAATCATTATGCAGTGTGGGTGTACCTTTTTAAAGTGTTAAACCCTTTTTCCCAGATCCGTCAATAAGGTGATAGATTAAATGTTTACTTTAATAACTTTACAAAAGTTGGTAATTTATAAAAGAAAACTGCAAAAAGTTGTTTTCTTTTGCTACTTGACCAACAACTGAAATATAAAAAAGTCATTTTTAATCTTAAAAACAGAACAAGACTTGATAAAAACCCACATAGGAAATAATGCGTATAATAAAAGGTTTACAACTTAATATAATTTTCCCTTTTCTCACCCATAGGTCCAAAAAAGCAGTTTTTTAAAGCTTGTTTTATTTTTTGGTAAAAAAGAAAAAATACATAAAACAATTACTTTATCTCCCTTAGGACCTTTCTTCTAAAGAATATCCGTAACATTTTTCTTTTCACAAGAACCTAATTTAAAATTATTAAACCTTTCCGTTCAAGATTTACGGGGACAACAGACAGACAGACACATAGACACAGGATAAGGTTTAGTAATTCAGAAACCTCAATCAATATCTACAAAACTTTTAATGTATCTAATATTGTTTTGCTTTCCTTATAGCAAAATAAAAATAGTAGTACTTTGGAACCTACTTTTAAAAACTATATTTTTGTAGTCTTAAAAGAAGTTAATTTAAACTAATGTTTTTAGGTTTAAACAAAATATTATTTTTTTATTATATTTACAATATCTAAGACCCACCAACACAAAAGTGATTAAACCACAAAAATGATAAAAATGTACAATATGTCTAAAGTCATGACCCTCTTCCTCACCTTTGAATTGTTTGGTACTTTTTTATGAAAATTTGAGAACTTTAGTAAGACAACATAAACCAAATTTTAGTCAAGAAATGATAGATATAAAAGTCTAACTGGGAGCACTCTAATTTTGATGGCCATATTTCCAAAACTAATAAAGTTAAATAAATTTAATGGTGTTATTTTTCTTAAAGGTCTTTTAAGGATCTATATAATGGTGATATAATATACAGGATGAGTATTTAATAAATATATGTTTTTTTGTCCTATCCTGTATATTAATTAAATAGATCTTTAAAAGATATTTAAGATACTACCATAATAAGTATATCTAACCTTATTAGTTTTGGACATATGGCCATCCAAATCAGGTATTTAGGTAATCTTCCAAGTACCGCCATCATGTAGTAGGTAAAGGTGTTGACTTTATATTCTGGGGTTATGAAGAAAACGTCAGAAGGTTTAAAATGATGTGCCACATGTCCTTACTTTCCACGTTTTATACAGTACTATCTTTGTCCGTTTTTAGTGTAAACGGATAGAGATAGTATTGTCCAAAACGTTTTGTAAATAATTAAAAATAAAGACAATGGAAGTCTAAAATTTTTTTAAGTATCACTACTGAATCATTGTCAACTTTGTGATGTTAAGATATCAGTAATGTATTAATAATAGTTCAACAATAGGTGATTCTTTTTAAATTATCTATTAACACCTTTTTTTTCTAAAAAGTTCTCCGTAAGATTTTACGCCCTTTTCGTCCTAAATTAATCGGGGAGAACTTCTATATATTTATTTTTCTGCTAAACTTAACACGCACAAACATACACATGAGTAAAATGAATTTTTCTCTTTATTGCAAATATCATTAAAAGGGGCTCAAATAAAAACGTTTTTGGCGAAAAAGTAGGGGCAATGAAGGGCAAAGGAAAAAAGACGGACAGAACATGATAAAAAAACAATTAACTACTCCATTTTCGGTATTTTCGCACCCTACGAGACATTGTTTAGACATCCGATTTAAGGCCCTTTTCAAATTGACAGCGCACCGAAATAAAGAATTATTTCAGGCAAAAATTATGTGGAATCAGCAATCTTTTTCAAATTGATTAGAATTTTTATTTCGAGAGGGTTTTACCAGCTTTTGTGGAGAATAGGATAAAATGGCGGTTACAACTTTGTATTGTGTGGTCATTAAAATTATTACTTGTTATTTTGACATTTATTGTTAAAGGATATATTTAATGTTTTTAGAGTCAGTATCATGAGACCATCATATGTTGTTTGAAAAGTATTATATTTCACTTAATGACTTCCATATTTTACCAAAAATTAAATTCAGTGACTTTCCATTATAGCTTTTAGACCGTTTTTAATAATGTTAAAAGTTAATGACAGTACAATTCTAAAAATATCCATTACAAGTTTTAAAAAAATAGAGGGTTTTGGTGATTTTTGGTACCTAGTTACGACAAAAAGACCGTATAAAATATGAGGATAAGAAAATTACACATAATTTCTCTCTGTATAAGAGAAATTACCAGAACTGTGTTGCTAAATACATCCGATGGTTTTATCATAATGATGTTTCTGCAGATTGATCTCACCTAAATACAAATTTTTTCGCAGGTTTATACATGCACCGTATAGACCGGATTTAGCATTATGCGACTTTGGGTTCTTTTCTTGTATATGTTACACATAAATATCGAAAACGCTCAATGAGCGGAAATAACGCACACAACGCGTTATGGACGAAGGTAAATAACCAACATCGAAATTAAATAAGTTTCCGTTTTATGGTCGTGAACTTATGACCGCAACGCGTCGTGGTCACTTTAGAAGCGACCACAACGCGAAATGGATGGTTTAAATTAACCGAACACCGGATTCTTCCTGTCTTAACTAGTTTCCTTAATGCGGTGCACCATTTCACGTTTGTACTTAAGTCGTTTATCTATTTTAGATAATAATAATAAATGTATTTATTTTCAAAATATATGACGCTTTCACTATATTTTAAGGTGTTTAAGTATGTGGTCTCTTTTAATAAATAATTCAACATTTTATGGTCGTTCTTCAAACAAACAGAACGCGTTGTGGCTGCTTCTAAAATGAACACAACGCGATTCGGTCATGAATTCACGACCATAAAACGAAAAACTATTTAATTTCGGTGTTTGGTCATTTACCTTCGTTCATAACGCGTAGTGTGCGTTATTTTCGCTTAATGAGCGTTTTCGATATTTGTGCGTAACATATACAAATAGCTTAAGGATAATCATTTTTAGCGAAAGGGGGATAAGTTTTAATAAAATCTATAATTTTGTACATTTTTAATGTTTATACTTTTTTTGTAAATGCATTATTTGCGACACTTCTAAAATTACTATTTTTTAGCAATCTAAGTATATGCAAGTTGTCCCTATTTTTGTATGGCAAATAGAAATATTTTGCAATAATCCATCTTAAGATTGTTTCATAATTTTAGGATTCTAAGCCACATTTACTTGGCATATAAATGATAACATATACTACCTCAAACATTTGCAGGTAAAATGCAGAGAGTTCCCTCCTCTTTGTCTATTAAATACAGACATTTTATAATACTTGACTTAGATGTTCTATCTTTGTTTTTGCCCTAGTATTCTAGTTAGAAAAGAAAGAAGGGAAATAGAGAATGGAGGATAATCTCTAGAAAATTATGAGACAAAGTTGCTTCGGATGCAAATCCGTAGTAGTGCACTTATCCAATCTAACGGTAACAGTTCTTGACAATTTGTGTATTTTGCAATTTCCTGGGAAAAGTATAGTCGCACGGAAAAATGCCCTTTTTATTGCCAGATTATATCTTCCTGTTCGAATGCGAAGTGTCTTTAAACTCCCAAGCAACTTTTTACTTCTTTAAAAAAGTTTTTAAGTGAAAAGTAATTTTATTGTGTCCTTTAGATTTTCAACTCTTTCTTTGAAAATTAAGCTGTCGCTATAAATTAAAGGATTGTACTTTTCACTTTTAAAATTACATCAGGCTTCGGCTTGTTTCTATGTATCATTTTAACTCTACCCAGAAGTATTTAAATAAAATAAAAGAGTTACGATTAACGTTTTAAAAGCATCGAACGGTCGGACTTTTAACGATTTAAAAACTTGTTAGCTTTCAGTTGAATGTAATTCTAAAATTGCAGAATAACCTATTTTTGCGTTTAAAATATTTCTGTATAAAATAAAGTTTCTTTTAAAGTCAGAATAAATATGTAAATTCTACTTAAAAGTCTCGTTTTACCCGATTCTGCTATTTTCGTGAGTCTTTTTTTCACTTCTGCTCTTAATGTTAGATCTTAGATTCTAACCTCAGCATGGTCTTACCTCTTGGTTAGTTCTGGTTAGTAAGTAATTTTAACCTCTTACTACTAGGTGGAATTAATTTTCCTTAAATACTGACGTGGGCCCGCAGAGTCCCTTATAGATGTGAGCTGATATTTCAAAATCTAAAGCTTTTTAAGGTTAATTGAATAATAATTTTATTAGTTTATGGAAACATTAACAAATTAAAATAATTTTTGTATTAAAGATACATAAAAATAATTGAAATAAAAAGGAATCTTTAATGGTAAGCTTACATCTGATATTTATTGCATGATATTTATGTCCGACAGAAATTCTGGCTAATGTAAACGGTAAAAAATTCATGTCTGATAAAAAAATGTATTGTTTATATTAGCCAGAATTTCGATCTGACATAAATATCATGCAATAAATGTCAGATGTAAACTTACCTTAACATCCTGTATTTTATCACAATATGCTTTTCGACTATGGTAAATTAATTAGATTAGATCGTTGTATTTTGGCCCAAGGAATTTGTGGCTATATTTTTTACAGATCCTTTAAAGACGTTATAGAAGTATTTTAAATGCTTAATTATTTTACGGGGAGGGGGTAATCGCAGTCTTGGGGGAAGGGCTTAGCCTTTAATAGCCCTTTCCCAATTGCGCCCCTATAATAATAAAAATATGTTTCTAAAACTATAAAGCTTTGAATACGTCGCGACTCTTTATTAGATTTGCCAGAAAAAGAAATTTAAAAATTTAAGTCATAACATGTAAACGGAGGGAAGCACGAAGGTAGAAAAGAAAAAGCAACAATAATAAAATCTAATAATGTTTACCTGTCTTATATAACGCCATGTAACCGGTGAAACGGACGATTGCATTTTCTATTAGTATTTTCAAATTAAATCTCCCCTTGATTCATAATTCCCGTTTTACAGTTTCAGTATCACTTCGCCAACACGTGTTGGCGGATTTAGGGAGTAAGACATATGCGGTACAATTGCCTGCTGAACACCACAGTGGCGCACATTATATATAAGAAAAAACCTTTGTTTGTTTTCGCCTTTTATAAAGTCGCCTTATGTAGTCCTTTAAAATAGGAATTATTTTCACATAAACACCCTAAAATCCAGGAAATAGCCTCTTAACAATAAAGCTCATTACTGCGAAGGTAAAATTAATTATAATTCTACCTACTTTAGGCTTTAACATTATACAATGTGTTTAAAACGTAGGTAATCCTTGCTTGATTTTAAGATAACAAGTTTTTATTAATACTAGTCAGTACATTATCTATTTTTAAGAAACAGGGTGTTAAACTTTAAAATAAAGATAGGTTTTTCATTAACATGTTAAATCGGTATTCTTTACTTACAATTTGGCTGTAATTTGGTGATGTTTTTTTATATTAAGGGGTTAGTTTAGTCCTTGATTAAACTTACCAAGTCCAGTTGCGTCCCGAGCGGCACCTGAAAGAATATTTCTGACAAAAAAAATTAACGTACTTACTTTAAGCATTTTTAACCTTCATTTAAATTAAACTTTTTTATTCTACGGATTTTTTTCATATTTTGCTTAGTTTTTGAAGAAAACATTAAAAGCAGTTACACAGCGATTCTTTTACTAATATTTTGTTTAGGATTTTATTGCCAATTATGTTCAACACTAACCAGAACTAACCAAAAAAGTGCCCTTATAATTAATTAATATAGATACCAGGCGCGGCTCGTCCATAAAGTCAGTTTGTCAATGATCCACCTAATTCATAATAAAATTAAAAATAATAACATTTAATTCTAACAAAGAAAAGGCAACTCCCTTTGCAAGAATGGGGAGGATTCACTAGGTCATAATTTTGCTTGACCAAAATGCATAAAAGCCAAAAAAGGAAGCATACACTTGCAATTTAAAAAGTACACACGTATTATCGTACCACGGTCAATGCCTAGAGGTAACCCTTAATACAATAAATTAATCAGTAAATACGTTCTTTATGCGGTTGCCTACATCGCACTGCATTATATTATTTTTAGATTTCGCGGTCATGTGTTTTGGCCACGGTGCAGGTTTTATTGTAAAATATAATTAATAAATAAACTTGTTTTGTTCTCAAATTTAGTTAAGCCGCGCCTGATAGATACTTTTTTCTCAATATCCGTTAATTTAAATAATGTTTTCTTACTTTGTATGATCCAAAAGTAATTTCAGAAATATTAAATAAGTTAGGTACTATTTTTCCTTATATTTGAAAATGATAAATGAATCTGTCCCAACAGAATAATTTGTCATCATCACAATATTAGAATAATTTTAGTATTAATAAAATTAATATTTACAATTTTATAAATTTTTACGATAATTTTATTCTTAAAATGGTAGTTTTACTTGTCAATAAAAATTTTATTTTTTTATTTCTTTTAAGGTTGTTTAAGCAATCTGCCTGTTACAAATAAGCATTTAACTGATTCTGTAAATGCACAGAATTTACAATCTAGGACTAGGACTGAAACGGTCTCATCTGGCGACTATACAGTCACAACAATATAACATATACAGGATGTTACAGAATATTGTTAAAAAAATTTAAGGGTGGATTCTAATATTAAAAATATAAAAAAGCTTTTATAAACACGGGCCCGCAAATTCCTTATTTTTAAGATATTTGGTGATAAACTTGTAAAAAATGTTTTTTTAATATGTTAAATAGCTTTTTCTAAATTTTTATTTGGCAATGTTATATATGGCTTTAAGGGAGTAACTTATCACTAGGATAATTATATTTAATAGGTCCAACGGCGTCTCGAGCGGCAACTAAAAAGAATTTTTCCACCAAAAAGACGGTGTGCCTTTTTCTTAATTTTAAAAATTTATATATATATATTTTTAATAAGAATTATGTAACAACAATAAATACCTATTTAAATGAGGTTTATATTCAGTCTAACAATTTTACTATTTTTCTTAATTTTTCGTTTTTTTTTTTTTTTGAAAAGTTAAACATTCTGTATCATAAAAACGAAACATTTCTGGACCCATGTTTATACATGGTTAGGATAAAAAAAATTTGTTATATAATTATATTGATCTATTCACTTTTTTCCTATAACTTCCGGTTTCCCCGGAAGTGACTGCTACTTATACTTATGTGATGATACAGACACCTCACATGTAATTTTTTGACATTTCTGTTGTCAAAAATGTATTGTTTAAAATTATAATCCAGAGTGCCACGATGAAGCTAAAACAAATTATTTTAAGTGAAGTACCATAAAAAATGAAATTCATCCTCTTTTGTTTTTTACGAATTGTCAGGGCGAAATCAAAGTTTGCAAAATCTTATTTATGGTCACAACTCATTTTTTTAATTAAACGACGGTGGCTCGTTAGCATATCCTAAGAGAGTATTTTATTTCGAATTAGGCCTTGGGCACGATAACCAGCGTAAGCGTTAAGCAGCTGATTAAAAAAAAACAAGTTCTTTTATTCTCGCTAAAAGATCAATGACAGCACTATTACATTTTCCGCTCCATGCTGACCGCTTACGCTTAGTATCGTGTCTGAGGCCTATTTTGGTACCACATAGGCGGTATATCGGGAAGGTTTTGTATCCAAAAACATTTAATAAAATGATTCCAAATTAACCATTATACTAAATAATAATATCGACTTATGACAACATTAAGAATTTATTATGTGTTCTTTAGAAAAAGTCTTACTCGAAATACCGCCTATAAGGTCCCAAATTATTCGGAATAAAATGATCTTTTAGGATATGCTAACGAGCTACCCTCGTTTCATAATGAGTTATGACCATAAATTGGATTTGTAAACTTTGACTCCGCCCCGAGAAGTCGTAAAAAATAAGAGACGATTTATTTCAATTTTCCATGGCAATACTTGACTAAAAATAAACCGTTTTTGCTTTCTTATGGAACTCTGGATTAGAATTTAAAAAATATTTTTTTACAGCAGAAATTGTCACAAAATTACATATGAGGTGTCATTGTATTCAGAATTTCATATTCTATTGAAAAAGATACAGTATATCGCTGATGCCACTTAAAATTTTAAAGTAGCACTCATTTTCGGTTAAACCGGAAGTAATAAAAAACAAATGAATCGAATAATCAATAAACAATTATTTCATATAACGATATACTAAATTTCATTTTCCTATCGTAAAAAATGAAAAAGTTATAGAGTGAGAAACACCCGGTATAACCTTTTTTTTATATTTTGTGATGTAAAATCTGCCCCTTAATTTTCTTTTCAACATTATGTAGCACCCTTTATATTCACAATATAAGGACCCTTATATGTATAACATTAAATTTATAAAAAAATAAGATAAGTAAAATACTATTTGGGTCATAATATTTCCAGCTAAAGAACATTTACGTAGCATCCTCAAGTTTAAAAAATATGTGTGTGTAAACTAAAAGAAATTCGCAATTGTAATTGCTTGCAGCTTGCCTAATTCGTTATACATGCTAAAGCAGACAAAAACAGAAACATAACATCCCTACAGGACATTTTATTAAACAAGGAAGCGGTGCTCAGGTAGTGTATAAAACAAAACGCTTGTCGGATGAATCAAACACAAATGTTCATCAAGAATACAAATTACGAGAAGATTTTTGTTGAAAATTAGCATTCCTAACGAACGGGACGAGCCACCGAACTGGCTTGACTTTCGCACGGCTTTTGATGCTGCACGAAGTTAACCTTTAATCGTGCTGCTCCTTTAATTAAATATATACCAAGTGGGCAAAAACTGCTTAATGCTAGTCTAAGAAATAAATCATCATAAATTAAACTCCATGCTGTGCAGATTATGTTTTGGGTGAATTAATTATGGTTAATTTGGATAATTAATGTCTGACCATAGATAACCCACATTTAGATCGACAGTGGCTAGAAGCATTTTTGGGATTTTTACGGTTACAGAAAAACCCTTACAACGCATTGATAAATTATGCCCCATAATGCCGATAGCCCGTACGGTGCCTGCGCGTAAACATTCTGTGACGACAAAAAATGACGATGTTTCTTCGCCCGTAAAAACCTTTGTTTCGCGCAGGTTATAACTATTGGCAATCCATCTACATAGTGTCTACGGATGGAGTTAACAAGAGGACAAATGGACCACCATTTTTTGAAAAAGGGTAATTCTTCATAAAAATTTTTGCTTTTAAAAAATAGAATTCACGAAGAGAAAATGTTGGTTTTGAATACACGGTTCGCAAAACTTAATAAACTTGATTTTTCTCCAAGTGTAAAAACTCTTCAAAAAATTTTTGTTTGTAAAAAAATAGGATTTACAAAGAGAAAATGTTGGTTTTGTATACAGGGTTCGCGAAAACTTAATAAACTTGATTTTTCTCCAAGGGTAAACTACCTGTATTTTTCGTTTTTTAGCAAAATGTCATTAGAAAAATTTATTAAGAATAATGTTTGTAATCGGTAAAAACAATAAAACAAAATTTAATTGAAATCCACAATTTGGCGAAATTTGCCGTTGAAAAATTGTGTTTTGTAGAACTTTGTAGAAAGCAGGTGTTTAAAAAGGAAATTATGAAAGTTCTTTAGGTCATTTTAATATAAAAATTTAAAATAATTAATTTTTGATTAGTTTAAAACAGTTTTATAAATCTTTTTGATGCCCCTAGAACATTAATAAAGGTATTCAAAATGCTTCTTTAAATAATTTTTTTAAATAATATTTTGCTTTAAAATTAAAAATAAAGGTAGTTTACTCTTATAGAAAAATCACGTTTTTTTAAGTTTTAGTGTATACTAAATCAACATTTTCTCTTTGTCAATCCCATTTTTTTATAAGCAAAAATTTATATAAAGAATGAATTTTTTAAACTTAATTTTTGGTCCATTTGTCCTCTTGTTAACCCCATCCGTGGACATTCTGTAGATCAGACTACCAAACTTTATTTTTACAATATATTTTTTCTGGCAAACTGTTGTATAAGGATATACATGATATTAACTAAAAAAGTATAATTTTAATATATCAGCACTTATGGAAAAGTTGAAATACTGGAAATACCTAAAATGTATTCGTTTTGAAGAAAAATCTCTAAAGTTGGTGACAGCTACCCTTAAATCTTAATTGTTAAAGGGATTTTAGGGGTGATACCTTGTTTTAAAGCTCTTTAATTATATTATTATTTATTATTTTTAAAGCTCGTAATATACATTGTTCTTCAACGTATGTGGAAAACCACAAAAACTCCATAATTTTTAAGCATTTTATTCAGAGCATTATTAAGTTTATTATACTATGTTTTTGTAAGCTTTAACGATATTTATTGTACATTTATGCTGGGTAGTACTGTCTGCAAAAGAATTAAAAGTATTATCCAATAACTATTATGTTTTATTGCAACTCGTGATATCTTCACCTTTTTTATTTTGGAAAGGCAATTAAATATGATTTAAAAACAAGGTATCACTTAACCTCTTTCATTTAGGGTTTTAGGTTGCTGTCACCACTCTACAAATTTAATACACTTGATTAAAAACAAACATGTAAAGTGTTATGTACCCCAAGAAACAAAGTTTACGTGTCTTGATTTTTTAGATTTTATTGTAGTTGACATATTAAGTTCCGGGCCACACATAACTGCAATGACTGGCAGCCGCGTCTCGCTGGTGAAATGTAGGGAATGTGCGGTGCTAAAAGTTTTGTATTTAATAAAATTGCAATTGATCAAGTCTGTTATACTATGCTTCAAGTTCCACCTGATCGTGGAGATCTTATCGCTCTTTCTATACATACTTTTACGGCTTCTGCTCCGACGAATTGTCCAGTATAGTCCTCCTCTTGCAGTTCCAAAACATGAGGAAACCAGGTGCCGCGCGTATGCATCCCCATACAGTTCAATTGACAGGCCCTGAACTTCCCATTTGTTCGTTCTTATCCCTAGAGTTTCTAGACTGTGGAACCTGCTGCCAGCGGAGGTCTTTCCTTCCCCCAAATCTTCAAGTTTTTAAGTCCCGTGTTAGCAAACTTCCTCTTACCTCCCCTGCTTGGCTACTCACCCACGGTACGTTAGTGTTTAGGCTTTCAGCCTTCGTGGATTGTCCAAAGATTAAAAAAAAAAAATCACAAATAAAGTAACACAGTTTTACCTATACTACAATAAGCTTGCATAAAAGTAACAGAGATAAGTAGAAAAATCTATTTTATTTAAATAAGAAGATACACATACATATAACAATAGACATAGCTTAAAAAATATTTTTGAGGGCATGATGAAATTGCTTTTGAATGCTTCCTGAATTAATCTGCCCCACTTTCCTCCTCTATCATTGTGAATCCGGGCTCGGTGCGGCCTTGGTGCGGTTGGGCCAGACCTTTAAGGGTGGGACCTTTTTAAATTGCCTCACTGTATATTTGTCTTTCATTTCATCCTAATATTACTGTTATATAATGGTGTTATTATATAGATGCTAAAGAATTGATCTAAAAAAATTTAAAAATCTTTTAACTTTGTCATATTATTAAAAATTTGTTCAATATTTTTAATGTTTTTTGGTCAATAAAAGTATTTCTACTGGATGACAAATTAAAAGGAAAAACCTTAAATTTTTTATGGATTGTAAAAAGCAAATAATGATGATAGAATGATTAGCGACAGTGCGGACAGGTATTTAAAAATTTAAAAAGGCTTGATCCGACTAAATCGGGCAAGACTTTTAATTTTTAAATGTTTGTCTGTTTTGCTACTAATCAAAATATCAATAATAATGTTTTATTTAAATGTTGTTAATTATCAAATCCAATAATCATAAATTTATTAAAATATTGCAATTAAAATAAAAATTGTAAAGTTAAGCACTGTTAAAGACTTTGGTCGAGGGTTATTTGGGAAAACAATTTTAAAAGAAATTAATAATTTTAATATTAATAACAGAAAGCGAAAAACATCTTCTGTTATCGTTTTTTATAAGCAATATTTATATTAGCAAAAAGAACTAAGTAATAGCATTTAATAATGCATGATGTTTTTGTAAATATACTATTAGAGGCTAGGCAACTAAAAATACACAAAACAAAACATTAAGTCTATACAGTCAACCTTGTCACTTAAATAACAGATATTAAAGCATCTATCGTGTTAATTACCTAAAAATTAAAATAAATTGAAAAAAAATAGCAAGACTATTTTAAGTTTGTAATATAATGATCGCCAAAAAACCTTGTTACTAACTTCGAAAATAATTTCCAAAAAATGATTCTCCATAATTTGTTGGCTGTTAATTAACTTTACTTTATTGTTTTAAAAGGTCTATTAGAATGTTATCTAATATGTGATACCACTAATATCAAATAGTTTATACTTAATTACATAGACATACAGTATGTCCACGGATGGTCTATATACTAGCACAAATAAATAGTTCAGACGTTTTTATGTCTAAAAGACATATGTGGCAAATGCTTTTGCTTCTTATAAAAATAAGATTTACGTTGACAAATGTGTTTTGTTTATACAATAAAAAATATTTTTAGAATCTAATAAGCATTCAATATCTGAAAGTTTACATAAAAATCGATAAAATTTTTAATTTTTCATGTTTTATACCGTTTTTACGAAATTTAAAAACTGGTTTTAACATACGACAGAATCATTATCATGGTTTGTTAAATATTTTTAATTGTATTTTATTGTCATAGTTTTTTCTATTTTTAAAATTCAGGTTAAAAAGGTGTAAAGTTTTTCTTATATATTTTTATTTGGTGAGGAAGTATTATAATAAACATGGTATCAAAAATTAAAATAACGATGTTTTAACTAAAATTTTAGATATTAGATGCCCACTTGATTTAAAAGTAATGGTGGTTTTCTCTTGGTCCAATTTTACCTTTTTGTTGTTCCTGTATAAAACTAAACATCTTTTCCAACGTGAATCTTGTTTTTCTAATAAGCAAAAGCATTTGTCTTAAACGACTTGGTTAAACATTAAAATTTTTGGTCCATTTGTGCTATTGTAAAAACCATCCGTGGACATACTGTAGATAACTTTTTACATGCGCCAATGAAAATATAGATAGATGCCAATGCATTCACTGAAATCAAGCTCAAAATCTAAATTATTTTCTTTGGTATCAGCAGAATCATTGTGAAGTTGTCTACTTGTAAGTCATTGTAAAATGGCCTCAATTCTGAAACCCGTACGTAATCCAATTATATAAACTCCTTCAGCTTTTACACGTTTTACACAAATGGCACTAACAACAATACGATGCGGTTTTTAATTTCTGCGTCGAGCAGAAAATTATAGGAATATAACAGAATAATAAGGTATATTTGGATTCGGGTCAGTAAATACGCATTTAGAGTAAAGTAATGTTACGATTGTAGTATAGTTATTACAGTATGTAAACAGAACTTAAAGTATTTTACGTGTAAAGAGCTAAATAAATGAAAATAAAAGACTTTTAGTCATCCCTGCATAATAGGGCAGCGATGGTGCACTTGATTATACACAGCAAAATAGTTTCAGTGTACTCAAGTTGCTTAAAGAACACAGATAAAACAGATTAAGATTGTTAAATTCCTAGACAGACATAGTTAAGTTGCTAGACGGGGGATGATTGAGTTTCTAGGCGTGATCACATTACGGACTGGTAAAACTCAATCACAAATTGTATTAAGCATCCCTCATACGGTCAATATTTTGGGCCCTATAAAAAAAGAAGTAAAATAAATGCTGTTGCTTATGAGTATAAGATATAGAAGAATTTACTTTAAACGTATGGATAAAGTCGAGCTTGTGCTTACAAGTGCGAGTATCTACTTATAGAAATGTGATGCTGCTATTTAGTAGCATCTCATTTCTATTAGTAAATAGTCGTACTTGTAAGCAAATGCTTAACTTTATTCATACGTTTGAAGTTAATTCTTCTATATCTTATACTTATGAGCATGCATTTGCTTCTTTTATTCATATGGCCCAATATATTGACCGTATGAGGGATGCTTAATACAATTTGTGATGTTGGGTTAATTATAATATAAAAAATGTTTTCGGTGTTTGTTACTTGATAATTTTTAAATATTTTTTACCAAAAAGCAGAGTATAGTTGAGGGGCCATGGTTAGTGCTGGGAAGTTTTATTAATTCCCTAATTAAATTTAAAACTAATACACATTTTATAAATTCATTTAGGAATTGTGTTTTTTTTATCTTTGGACAATCCACGAAGGCTGAAAGCTTAAATACTAACGTACCGTGGGTGTCTTAAGCAGGGTAAGAGGATGTTTGTTTGCACGCGACTTAAAAACTTGAAGATTTGGGGGTGAAGGAAAGACCTCCGCTGGCAGCAGGTTCCACAGTCTAGAAACTCTAGGGATAAAAGAACGAACGAAATGGGAAGTTCGGGGCCTGTCCAATTGAACTGTATGGGGATGCATACGAGCGGCACCACGAGTTTGTCTGTCGGGAACTGCAAGAGGAGGGACTATACTGGACAATTCGTCGAAGCAGAAGCCGTAAAAGTATCTATAGAAGAGCGATAGATCTCCCACAACTCGACGATGAGCAAGAGAAGGAAGTCTTTGAGTAAGTAAAGGATCATTAATAAGACGAACAGCCCTTCTTTGAATGGCATCCAGAATGCTGAGGGTTATAGGGGATGCCATTCCCCAGACATGAGAACAATATTCCAGAGAGGGTCGAATTTGGGACACATACAAAATGTGAAGTGTGAATGTCAATTCATTTTTATTGTTCATTTATAAATAAAATCAGACCGTGCAGATAAATTTCTAGTTAACAGCAAAATTTTGTACGGTCGAACCATGCAGGAGTTACTCCCTTATTAAAATAAACGGATTTTAACAGCAAAATATAAAACCATTCATTTTATACCGTCTAGGAACACAACAATGTTTCTCTAGCAACTCGAGAACACCCAATAGTTTAGGTACGAAATTAATTAAGAAATTCAGTTTTTGAAATCATTGAAAAATAACAAAAACAACAAAGCAAAACTGTATCGAGTTATTATAAAAATTCGGTTACCTTTGTTACAAGTGCAACTGAAAAATGGGAAATCTTTTTCTTTATTTATTTTTGCTTACGTCAATTTCAGCTATTTTTTCCTGTACCTTTGTAATCGTAACAAAGCTCATTGTAAATGAAGCTACCGCTGTTTGCACAAAACGAACAAGTGTTTAATTGATAGATGTTATGGAACTTTGAAAATAAAGTTTTGGTACAGTCATATGCCAGTATTTTAATGAATTAAACTCATGGTTTTAAGGCATGAATTATAAAATTCTCGCCATTAAAGGTTTACCTCGTTTTGTTGAATATATTGTTACTCGAAACTACAAACAAAAAATTCTTACCAAGTAAAAAAAACGGCGGTTTTTAAATATTTGTTTTTAAAAAAGTTGTATATAGAAAGAATTATTTTTCGATTTTTGATACGGTTTGAATATTTTAATAAAACTCGATATCCAGGTGTTTTTTGACTTAAGGTATTTAGATCCGATGTTAATTTTTATGTATTATCTCTATTAAAAATTGTGGGCAACTGCGTAAGATCAATGTACCATTTGTTCGAAATTACAATACTTGCCAGTAAAGTAAAATATAATGCTCAATTTACTAATTTTTAGGAAAATGAACTTTAGTATTTTTTTGAAAATCGGTAAAAACCCTTAATTGTCAGTAATTTTCACTTTATAGGGGTTTTATGTGTAATAATTGAAATACTGTAGCTGCATCAAAACGTAAAGACAATGCTACACGACAATCGAATTACCGTCCAACTTTTCAATGTTACCGCTTCCCATTGTTTGACGTCACAGAAAAGGACAATCCGACTAAAACAAAAGCATAATAATGCCGTATAGAATTTGATTCGTAGTTTTTATCAATCCTCTCAATGTGCAAGAAAAAAGCAAAATGGCCATTTTTATAGCCTCGAGTCTTACTGACAACCCCTTTTTAATGTGTATATGTTAAAGAGGGGACAACCACTCGATATATTTTGTTTTTATACAGGGAAAAGGAAAAAAGCTTAATGTATGTACCATTTATTTCATTATAGGTACATGATTATTAGTATTTAAGAATATTAATTGTATTGTGTCAATGTATTTTTAATTTCAAAAGACCCAAAAAAAATATCAATTAATCATTTTTCTATATATATATGTATTACTTTGTGATCATTAGGAAGAGGATACGCAAAAATATTACTTTTTATGCTCAAATGTAAACATAATTTTTTAAAAGTAACATCGTTTTAAAGTCTTTATTAAACAAAAAAAAACCCAAAAGCTGAAAAAATCAAACAAATGAGTATAATAATAAGTTCTAATTTAAAATTACTATGCAGGGTATTTTTAACCTTGTGCCAAATAAACAAAAAAAACGAAATAAACTAGATAATAAAATAATAGTAATAAAAGTTTTTAAATAAAATCGGTAAATATCATGTGGTATTGAAGTATAAAAAGCTTATGTTTATTTAGTTATTATTATTTAGAATGTAAAAAGTTATTAACCAACTTTATTTTAAAAGTCATGATTTATAATATTTGTAACTTATTGTTAAGTTTTAATTTTATTTTTGTTTTTATCTCTATATCTCTCTACAAATTTAAATATTTAATTAATATTAAGATGTAAATATAAGAAAAACATATACAGGGTGGCCCAATTGTCTGAGAAAATCCAATATTTCTGTTTTTTAACTAGATATGACAAAAAGTTTTGATACAAAGTTGTAGGCTTTTAAAGGTGCATGTCCCAAAAATATGTTGATGTATACAGAGTGTCCCAAAAAAATTATGGCTAAGAAGTTTTTTTAATTTTAACACCTATTTTTCTTACAGACTAGGATTCAGCATAAAATTTTGCATAAAATACGGTATTTTATTTTAGCACTTGTGGTGATATTGCCGCGCTATTTATAATTTATTGAAACTTTCGTAAAAAATATGTTACCCGAAAATTAGGTAAAAACGGAAATAAATTAGTTATTAATAATACTTAGCTAGGTGTTTTAACACACTAAGGACCACAAAATGAATTTTGTAAGAAAATATACTATATCTTATGCAGGACCTAAAAAAAATTTCTTAGCCATAACTTTTTTGGACACTATGTATACATCAAAATATTTTTAGGACATGCACGTTTAAAAACCCTGCAACTTTTGTAGGAAACTTTTTTCATGTCTCTCAGAATTTTTTTGTTAGGCGTATAGCGTACGGCGTTCGTACGTCTCATGTGTAACGGGACTAAGGTGCACCCTCACGCCCTTCTTATAAAAGAAAATACAATGAAAAAAATTACATTTTTTAAATGTTTTAAATAAGTTACTGTTTGAATAAAAGCTATAGACTATAGATAAGTGTAACACTTATGTACCCAATAGATGTACATACATAATTTTACATTTTGTATTATATAATAATGGTGTGTAAATCAGATGCATCTTTCTAAAAGTGATCCTGACGGCGCCCATGTCGGTAAACATACATTAAAAAAATATATATGTTTAGAGTTAACTAAAACATAGACCCCCATTTTTTAAGTCGATTCAAAAATTAAAAATAAATATGTTAATAAAAGTAGAATAACATTAAAGAAAAAAACAAAAACGTAATAAAAGTATACTTTTTGCAACTGGAGTTAGTTGTGAAGGGCGGGTTATTATTAACCTTGAAATTTAAAATATGATAAATATTAGCTGACCTGTGCCCACATCGTTTGGCGTTAATTATATTTTTCTCTGAATTTTTTAAATCCTCCCAGGTAATCTTAAACTCCCCCCGGAAAAAATCTGAATTCAACACTGAAAAAATCAATCAAAGTTGCAAACCCTTATAATATTAGTATGGATGGATATGATGGAATATTATTATGGATGAATATCGAGAAAAAATCAACTAGAAATAAGTAGCCAAATTCCTTGCCTTTTTCTTATTTATTTTTATTAAAAAGAAACCTGCTTCGGCCGAAAATCGACCCCGGACCACCTGCGTGCCAGGCAAGCATTCTACCACTGGACTACCGATGCCCATGGAAGATAGCTGACCCGTGCCCACTTCGTTGGGAGTTAATTATATTTTTCTGCTGACTGAAGTTTTTGTAAATAATAATAAAATATAGCCTATGGCACTCCTGAATAGTGTAGCTTTCTGTATGTCAAAGTAACAAACTTTACCTCTTTATAATATTTGTATAGATAATATTCTTTTCATAGAATTAAACTACCTGCATTCCTTTAAGTTCTTCAAATGTTATTATTTGTCATGAACCTTAAAGCCTATTAATTAGCTTTTAGAACACTAAACTACTTCCGCAACACTAATGATGGGCCAATTAATGTTTTTACAAATGTAAATTTTATTTGATAGTTTAAAATATCTATTTTTAATCATATTGTTAAACTATCTGCCTGATAGTAAAAACTTAATAGGTAATTTTGATTTAATCTATCGTAAGCTTTCCCTCTTACTGTAGAAACGTATTTCGGTTATCTAAACTTTCGAACTATCGGCTAGAAAAAACTAAGTTTCATTAAACTTTCAAGTTGGGTTGATTTAACATTTAACAAGGTGCCCTTTGTTCTTCAAATATCTGGAAGAAAATTAAGGTTTTACGAAACAATTCGGGTAAATCGGGAACAACTTAGTAGAACAATTCGTGCTTTTGTTAATTAATTATAAATTAAGCAAAAAATACCTTCCAAGTAATTAAAAAGCGGTATGCCTGGAAGAATTTGACGGCGTAAAATATACTGATTAATTAAATTTATTAGGGAAGCAGGTGCTCACTGTAGTTCAGCTATTACTAAAGCCCGAATGTTCGCTGCTCCCTCTTCTGGAGAACCCAGGCTGGCTCCGTATTATTACGTATATTGGACCGAGGCGTCTTTTAACTAACTACCCATCATGATTTAAAGTTAAAGTATGGGGTTTTCCGCTTTATGAAAATGCAAAAATCCAGACCTTGTACCCATTTACAACGTAGATAAATTTTTAAAAGTACTGCATTCTTTTAAGTCTGTTTAAAAGTAACGTTTATGAGTTTTTTCCAGCTACATTCTGTTGTCTTTTTGAATTATTAATATTGTTTTTCTTTTTGCAGGTGAGTTAACATGACCAAGTATTTTTTGTTTTCATTCACACAGTAAGTAAAAAGTATTTAGCTTTAGCAGAGCTTTTAGCATTATTTAAGTAAGTTTAAGCACCGTTCCGATAAGATGTGAGTATTTAAAAGCAAAACAGATTTCTAACACATATTATTGTTTTTTACTGCAGCCTTAGACCAGATTAGTTTTTATCTTATTATTGACCTATTTAATACCCTAAACACCCGATTATGTTCGCCGTTGCAAAAAGGTATTATTTATCATACCCTACTTATAAACCGTCAGCAAAAAAAAAACACAACCGTTGCTAATGCCTTATAACCAGCTACTTAGCAACTGAAATATATCTTGTCTAGTCCTATTAAAAGCATTATTGAATATGTTGTTGCTTACTTAAGTCTAAGTACTAAAAAGCTTCCTTTTACTTTACTTTAAAAATTGTGCTTTAGTACTTAGGTTAGCAAATTTTAATTTCAAATTTATTTCATTCAATTTAGTATCAACAACCAATAGAAAAATATTTTTAAGTCAATTGTTAAACTTAATTCTGGTACAAATTAACCTGTATTTTGTGTAAGACATTACATTTAACCAAGCCTAAGACCAATGCTCTCGCTCTTCAACTGTAATATCCCTAAATCTCACATCACGTGGGTTCTTAGCCACTGTCTCATTAGTACCTAATTAACTCTAAAACCCTTATTCCAATTTCCAATTCCAAATTACAATACGCCTCTATAAAGTATTCCTAAGATAAAAAAAAATCTAGAAAAGTGTGTTAGTAAAATTAGTACTTTAACCCGTTCCTTTTGGAGGGCTCTTTGTTTGACCTCCGGACAGTGCGGACGTGCGTAGAAAACTACAAAGTTCTTCCCGGGGTGGCGGTTAGAGGTGCCGTACGGACTTTTTACCTTCGGAGATCAAGGAAAGATTCACGCTAAATTGACGGCATCTTTCTTTTGGAGCTAAGTGCTGTAAGCGAAGATTCCTATAAGCTGATGGTATTTTGTTTGGTAGTGATCACGAGGTATTCCACAAATGGCGGGGAATAGATGAGCGTGCCATGGGAACTGTCAGAAGTGAAAGTGAAGGTTGTACGTAATACCAGTAGAAGCTCTTGGTTTGACAGCCGAAAATTTATGCATTGCATCGATTGTAGAGTTAATTTGTTTTCTTTTGGAATTATCCAGATTTTCCGCCGACGAAGCCCTGGAAAGCATAGTCCGGAAGGGGAGAACTGGTGGATTGGACCTGAAGGTAGCAAAACCAAGAAAAAACAATAGAATAAAATAGATAACCCGTTCCTTTTTTTGTAATGTAAAGGGCATTTAATCTAACGTTATATTTTATTGAAGAGTCATAATGTAGAAGGTATAAAGAAAAAAAATGTGGTTTAAAAACATTTAATAAACTGTTTAAAAAGGTATAATTAAAAGTGGGGTGAACGCCCAGATAATAAATAATGTTAATTTTAACATTTTAGTTACAAATTTGTGAACATTAAATTTTCCAAGTACCACTATCACACAAGTAAGAAAGGTGCTAAGAGCCTATAATGGCGACCTAATAGCTACTTCAAGAAACTATAGAAGAATAGCAAAAAATAAGAATTAACCATACTCCTTTTCCTTATTTATAAACCATCGGCGTCACGTTTTTAAGAATATGAATAATTAAAAATATAAAGCGTAGCCATTTAAAACCGAAACAGAGCCTATTTAGGGCACTACAGGTCAAAAACGTTCGGACTCGTCAATTTTTGATTTTAGGGGAAAACATTTTTTTGCCATTTTCACCCCTGAACTGCAACCGTCTAGCAGGAGTGAGACTCATTTTAAATGGAAACAGGGGATGAGTAATACCTTATTTTGAAGGTCTATTAACCCTGATTGCAACTGTCAAGTTTGAAATCCCTATAACTTTCGTTGATACGACAGGTTGTCAAAAATAATATTGGTTAAACATCCGGTTTGTAAAGCGAGATTCTGTTAATGTCGAATGTCAGATATAGCATTTAGGATTCGAAAATCCAAGTTACTAACCATTAAAATTTTTAACAGGGTGTTCCGAAATTTATGAATCAAATTTTAGTGGTATATTTTACGTCGAAAATAAGCTCCGGTTTTCTATATAAACATATGTTCGGGGACGCTTTCTTTTAGAGATACAGGGTGTTAAAATTCTAAGATTTTTTTTTATCATAATACTTAAACTCTCCAGGCATTTAATTGATATTGGTTGATGCATAACAAATTTGCGAAAATAATGACAAAAATGTTAAACATTTAAACCCGAAAATTTTCAATTATTTTTGTGAACAGAAGTGGTTTTTATTTTTTTCTTTGGAAACTATACATTGTTCGGGATAAGGTCAAGAAATCAATTTTTTCCAAATTTATTGGGGATTTTAAAAGATTTTTTAGGAAAAGTAGTGACGCGCCATTTTTTCTTAAAAAATACTCCATACCTACAAATATGGTACGGACGTCACTGGTAATGTTTTGAAAATATTTTTACATAAAAAATTTGTCTTTTGCTGCTGTTAAGCAATGTACCAAATTCCCATTGAACATCTAGAGCGGTCTAAAATGTATATTAAAAAAATCTTTTTAAGAATTTTAACACACTTTATCTCTAAAAGGGAGCTTTTTCGGGCATACGTTTATATAGAAAACTAGGGCTTATGTTCGACGTAGAATATGCTATTGAAATTTGATGCATGAATACCCTGTATAGCCTTAGTTTCGTTTCAAACTAGCCGGACCCGACTGGTCGGTACCGAACTGGCGCTAACGAAGTGTATGGAGTCTTACGAAGCCTTTACAGCCTTACTGCCTTTTCACATTAGCGGAAGACGGCCAGTTGGTCGCCGGACCAACGCTATCGAAGTGTATGTAGTCTTATGAGACCTTTCACACGCACACTGACTTCCGCGTTTCCAACGCGTAAATGGTCTCATAAGACTCCATACATGTCAATAGCGTCAGTTCGTCGCCCAACTGTCCGTCTTCCTCTAATGTAAAAAGGCTTTAAGAGACCTGATAGCCAGCTAGCCCCTTACAATATTTTTGCACTTTGTCCGGCATCGGTTACATGGTTCCGGCAAGTGTGAAACCAGGCTTAGCAGATTTAAAATTTATTTGTTAATCAATATTTGATTTTTTAAGAAATAGAAGCAAAAGATCGTTGGCAATTAGCACCTTTTTACATTAAACTCTTCAGTTATTGGTAACGTATCTTGTTGTTTCATATTAACCACAATAGAGCAGTTTTGTCGGGTATATTTCCCTAAAACATAATCAGCATACATCCCTATGTTTCCGGTAACATTTCTTATTTTATAACGGCCCTCGGAACACCCTTTAAATCGCAAGGGTTAAAGTGTAAATCAGCTTTTTATCGTAGACTAGTGACGTCATACATTTACGACGCCCAGCACCATCTGGTGGCAGTCGACAAAGAACATTAATCCTAAATCTCGAAAGAGCGCATTTTGTTCGACAAATTATCGACGATTGTGTGTTATGATTACTTCGAAGGAAGCTGGAAAATGAAATAAAACGACTACGGCCCCTTTGGGAAAACTAAGGGGAGGTCAAAGACCAGCACGGATGTTGGGTGGCGAAAATTAAAAAGTCGAAGGCACGTCACGCGGGAAACATAAAAATGATGAAATAATAATCAATAAGTTAATGTTGCGGGAAAATATACAATAGAAACACGACTCGCCCGATCTCACTTTATAAAAGCACACTGCCTTCGCTGATTATGTCTATCAAAATTAATGAAGAGCAATTTGGATATTTAGAAGAAGATTTCTTAATCAGAACTAGTTTAATATCATTCCCAAACAGTAGATAGAGAATATCTGGCAGGAAATATGATCATTTCTATTTTAGCCTTGCTGCAGTTTTAATTGCCCACATACAGGGTGATTCTTAATCTATACGCATAAACTTGAAAAATTATTACTAAAAATAAAAATAAAGTTAGTAAAATAAAAAAAATAATGCAAAACATTAGGACAAATAATAATTGTTAAATATTTTTTAATTTATAATAATTAATAAAGAATTAAGTAAAATTTTGTATTTTTTTCTTTTTTATTCTAAAAAAATAAGTCATGATGATATTGTTTAGTATTCGTCTTAGGACACTTTAATTTTAGTTGTGATGTTATTTTTACTCGATTAGAATTACAATTAGGGCTTATGTGTATTATACCATATCGTTTCCGAAAAACAAAAAAGGGTAATTTTTTATTTATTACCAAATTTTATTATTAATATTTATCCCTTGAATAACTTATCACATTTTATTTTTTAAATAATTGGGTATAGACATAATTTATTCTTAAAGCAATGCCTTAAAGTAGACAAAAAAAATCATTTTTTTAATCTTTTGACATCCCACGAAGGTCTATGCCTAAATACCAGAGTACCGTGGGTGTCGGGTTATTAGATGTTTAACCCATCGTTCCCCCTGTTCCGTCAACGTTGTCCAAGCACTGAAACATGCAGTTGCATTTCACAGCACCTTTTAGACAACGCGGTAGTGCCACCACGGTCGTTATTTTTAAATAACTACTACCTAAATATGTCTCTCCCGCTGAGAATCGAACCGCCGACCTCTGGCTTCGAAGATCAAAGCTCTGTCCACTAGGCCACGGGGAGACATCATACCTAATGTAAACAAACCCTTTTGTAAACAATGTTTTAAAAAATATTAAACCCGCCGAGTTTGTGGTTCCTCACGCCACGCGTCAGGTTTTATTGCAGTACAGAGACGAAATAGGAGGATTTTTTAAGTACGTGATACGTGTTTGGCAATGTTTTTTATGTATGTAAAAATATGTAATCAGGCTCTGTCAGAGGCTATATGCTTTTAAAAAGGTTGGTTTACATTATCATTGCTTGTGTAGTTTGCGGCATTGCTTTCAGAATGAATTAGGTCTGGCCCCAACTATATCTTCCTAACTTAAAACATTTTACTAGTTTTTTTATTTTTATTCATTGTTTGTTCGTAGCAATGATTTCCCATGTTTATTCCTATAAGTTAGGAATCACTCTGTATATTTAAATATTTTAATCAGCTGTTGCATTTTCTATTGCAATATTTAGGTAATTTAAAAGCTATTTTTGTTTTTTTTTTTTTAATTTAAAAGTTGCTTTATCTTGAAATATATTAGTTTTATAATACAGGGTGTTTAAAATTCGCTACAAATATTTTAAAGGCCATGTGTCCCAAATGCTACATTTATCAAATTGCGTAAAAAATCGATTATTTTTTTACTGTGGCTAGATTTTTTATAAAATCTTGGGAAAATCTGCATATCTCTGTAAATTAATTTAGTGTTAGTAGGCAAAATTCTAATTTTGAAAAAAATTTAGGAGTATAAACATTAATGATCATTAAAATTTTTATATGTACGTTTCTTGCCTTTTTATTATGCAATAAATGGAATTAAAAAAAAAAGATAAGGAAAACGGGAGGGACCGGCGATGACTGTAGCTCAACAGGGGGGTGCGGATTAGGAGATATGTTTAAAGAAAAGAAAACCCTTATTTTGACCTTTAAAATTCGTGCTTATAATGCTTATACTGAATTTTTTTAAATACTCTGAATTTGATTTTTAAAAATTTCTTAATTTTATTGTATTTCTGATGCTGGATCATACTGGCTTGAAAAAATATACTTAAAAGTCACAATTTAAATTATTTTTAAATATAAGAATGCTCCTGGTAAAAATAGCTAAATCATTTATAAAAAGTAAATGTATTATTATTTTTTAATAGTAGTACACTTTGTATAAGTAATGGTGAGTTTATAAAAAAAATAGCATTTATCATTTAACATTTTACATTTAACATTTAAGATTTAGCATTTAGTAATTTAGACACTGTTTATAAAAATTTTAAAAATAGTTATTTGATCATGCGCATTGTAACAATTTCTCTAAGATCCTATTTGAGTTTAGGCCAAACAAGTTGAAGAAGTTTATTGTACATATCAAGAGACATCCTCTTGTACTTAAAAAATTGTTCATGGTCATTTTTCTTTAATTATTGCACAAAAAATGATACTGGAAAAGTCTTTTGATGTTTATTTAAGTTAATCTTTAGCTTTATCTTTCAAAAAAGTGGCTGAAGGGGCAGATTTATTACGTAGATTTGATGTTTACTAAATAGTGCTGATCAAAACAATAATAAAACCAAAATTATCAAATTATGACAGTACAGAAAACACTTTGACATGCACAGTCGAATTTTCATTTAGCATTTAATTTAAGAAGATAAAAGTTGGTCAACTCTTAAATGATAAATGTTAAATGTTAAATGTGTTTTATGAACGTCCACATAAATCACCATAAGCCGAACTTTTGTTAAATTCTAAATGCTAAATGTTAAATGTTAAATTAAATGCTAAATTTTTTTATAAACCCACCATAAACGCTCTGCCTTAGCATTTTACACTATTTTATTTTAAAACATATGGATAAAAATAGTCTTTGGCATTAACTATGCATAATTATCCATGTACACGAATATGTATGGATGTCGAACAGATATTACCCATCGACATAACGAATTTTATTAAAATGCAATTCACCGGGCACAATTCGTGTTTACATGTATCATTCCCTTAATCGATTTTCAATACTCGTTATTCTGAATGTCCAGTATCCGGTTAATAAAATAAAAATTGAACATGGTGTTGGTTGGTTAAAATAGTTTTAATATTAAATCTAAAAGGTGACTTTAGTTGCAAAACTATCTAATAAACAAAATATATGAGTTTTAGGACTTAGTGCACAATTGATATTAAAACAAAAGTTATTAAAACAATACTTAAACCAATAAGCGATATTTACAAACAGGGGTTTGGAATATTATACTTTTCTTATGTTGGGCCTGAAACCCTAATCTGTAAATATTTTACAATCTGTATAATACTAAACATATTATACAGGATGTCCACCAACCAAACCGACAAAATTTAAGGGTTGATTATACAATGTAAATTAGGTTAAACACTAAATGAACGTATGTCCTAAACGTCTCAGTTTTTAAGCTATGGGGTGTTAATTTTTTCCTAATATTGTTTTTTTGTGATAACTTTTATACCAATTCAGATAAAAAAATGGGAAACACCATTTTTTAAAAGTGTCGTCCATAAAGAGTTTAAGGTTAATATTTTTTATAAAAAAACGGTATGTTACTTCATTTTTTATGATATAAATCTTTTTAAAAATTTCCATTTAGTTTGGAACAAATTTGACCATGCCGAGAGATGGTTTTATATTGTAGACTGCAGAAACTAAATACTGCTAGTTAACAAATCAAATCGTTGTTAGTTATTTTTATTTACACACTAGCTATAACTTCAGACGATATTAACTTCTATTTTTGTAACAAAATTAAATTAAATTAAAGGTAACCTTAATCTTATAATAAAAATAGTAATATATGTGTTTATTATCACCATTTGGTGCATATTAATAAAAATACAATATTATTTGGATAGTCAGGGTGGAAATTTTTTTGGTCTATCCAGGCCATCCAATATGTTGAAATAAGCAAGGTTTTTGTTTAGGAATTTATGTCCATTTTACTAGTTTTTTTTTTAACACACACATATTTTGTTTTCTGTTTATTATTTCTAAAACATAAGATTAGTTACATTAGTGCAATACATTTCATGATTAAAAATGTCATAGGTCAGTTTAAAATAAACTTTTTAAATTTATTGTTATAAGAACAATAAGAATTTACCATGCACTAATGTAAAAAATTAAATTTTCCTGATTTTCGCAGAAAAAAATAATTCAAAGAAAATTTTTTGGTTATAAATAAAATTGCACATTTAGGAGTAATTTTTGATTCTAAACATCTTTTTATATAACAATTTGCGATATAAGCAAAAATAGAGGTATCTACTTAATCCTTAGGATTCACCAAAAAAAAATGTTCATTTTGTATACAGGGTTCACAAAGCCTTAAAAAACATAATTTTTCTGAGAGCAAAAAGTCATAAGAAAATTTATTTAGAATAATGTTTGTAGTTTTAAATACTATTCTAAATAATTATATTTTAAATACAATTCTAAATAATATTTTGCTTAGTAATTAAAGGTAAAGTTATTTTACTTTTGGAGAAAAATCACGTTTTTTAAGTTTTTGAGCCCTGTATTCAAAATCGAGGTTTTCTTTTTGTGAATCCTATTTTTTACGTTCAATTTTTTTATAAAAGAATGCCTTTTTCGAAATATGCAACTTTTGGTTTATTTGTCCTCTTGTTAACCCCATCCATGGACAGTCTATACAGGTATCAGAAAGTCGGTAATTGAAGTTACTTAACATGTACTTTTTTATCATAAAAATAAAATAATTCCTTTAAGGTAGACTAATAAAATTTAAAAACCTCTTTTTAACATTTTTCATTGGGTTAAAGAAATCATTTTACCTTAGTAATTTTCCACTTTTATAAACATATTATAAAATTTTTCTCATAGGAGTTTATTTTATTATTTTTATTTAAATTTAAAGACCAAACAAATTTTGGTGT
This sequence comes from Listronotus bonariensis, assembly GCA_014170235.1. Taxonomy (NCBI): domain Eukaryota; kingdom Metazoa; phylum Arthropoda; class Insecta; order Coleoptera; family Curculionidae; genus Listronotus; species Listronotus bonariensis. Next base: position 97,277 of record JACEGR010002764.1, read on the forward strand.
ATTATCCAGGACTGTAAGCGCCGGCGAGAATGGCTCTATTCCATTATTTTAAATGTAAATCTGCTTTTCCAACTGTTGCGATCAGTTATGGATAGTGCTAGTTATCTGATATCAACAGAATTTTGAGTTTTTGGCCGAAAAAAAGTAACTTAATATGTAAATTAAAAAAAATAAAATGAAAAACAAAATGCCGATAAAACCATATTAGGTTTCTATAACTTTGGGTTACCTATGACACAATATCAAAAAAATTTGTTCAGTTAAACTAGTATACGAAGGTTTGTTGAGGTAAAACTTTATTTAAAATAAAAACCACCAACTACGTTTATCTTTTTGATACTGAACTATAAAAAACGATGTGGTTTTTTTCTATTAAATTTTTAAATTAGTTTGTTGTATGTTGTAATAAAATATTTTCAGATGTGGTCAAATAATCTAAATCTTACTTTATTGTGGTTTTGTCAATGGTTGAAGGGTCGTTATTTAACCATTATTATTTGATATCGGTTCTAAGCAAATAATATTAATGATTAAGTATTTTTAAATCCTTGGTATTTACAGGTAGTAAAAATTGTGATAATTGTCAGGTGTCTTGTATTAAATTTTATATTCGTTTAAGCAACATGTATGATGCAGATTGGTGGAAACATGGTGTGTTATTTTTTTTTGTTTTGACAGTTTTTTAAATGCTACATACCAAATTTTAAAAGCATGTGTTTACTTGAGGGGTTTTAAGTAAGTTAGAAAATTAAAAAAAAATATTATTCTTATAATTCGACAATTTTTAACCTTAAATATCTTTTTATGTTAAAATTATCAAAAAAATATAAGAAACCCTTTTTTGTAATCCGTTTAATTTTCTACAAAAACTTTTCAGGGTTTTTCTGTATAAATACCGGATGGTGAGATATACATTTTTTGCATGGGACTAAAAAATATGAAAAACTGTAATTAGGCCTTCTATTAAAATAAGAAGCTCATCGTTGTCGAGCATTCTCTGTAGGTGCCTAGGCAAGGCCGTACACAAAAAGTGATTTTGGGAGGGGGCAAAAAAGGGTCTTTGGGTAAGTAAACAGTGGCTTGGACGCCACCGCCAGCAAACACCTCATCTTTATTTAGGAGGTCTTATTTGGGCTTCCAGGAGGGGGCAATTGCTTCCCCTTGCCCCTATTGTGTACGGGACTGTGCCCAGGAACCACTTTTAGTGTTAAAAGCCAAAAAAAAATTTTTTCTGACTCACCCTATTATACAACAAAGTACTCTTTATTTTTAAACAAAGAATCACCTCCGTAGGTTTTTCGGATTTGTTTTAAAACACCCTGTATATAAGAAATGCAGCACTCTATAACACATACCAGTTTTAAATATATCTTATAATAAAAAAACAAAGTATTATGCTGTTTGCTCGGAAAGTTAATTCCTATTTTACACTTCTACACCTTGTATAAACGCATACACATGTAAACAAAATTTTAATGTTGAGAACAAGCCTGAAATAGCATGCAAAAGGCAATTCGTATGTGTAATCTGCATTATCTACAACTATTTATATAGATGCTGTCAATATAAGGGTTGGAAAACATTCGTTAAGTTGCCTCGCGCCTTTGCATGCTTGGAGATGCTTAAGTTAAAGAAACATCCTTTATGCAACATGGGCGTCGTTCCATGTTTTAACAATTATTTCTTAATAAAAATTATGACTGCATTTTTAAAAATTTTTGTTTTTCAATTACGTCTGGGTTTTTGTTTATATATATTTACTTCTACAATTACTTCTACATGAAAAAAATGTTATTAATAAACTAACATTTTAAGGCCCAAAAGCATTTAAACTTTATACTTAACGAAAATAAGTATTCTTGACAAGCAGTCGAAATCATTTTAAAGAAACAAAAGAGTTTAAAACTCCTTACTGCTTGTTTTTCTCACACTGCAAGGTTGCATCTACAATATACTGATGAGAATCTAATAGTTCGAAACCAGTGTGCGGTTGGTGATCTCAATTAGCTCTGAAGGAAAAGCCTTTGACTAGTGTTCAGCAAATGCAATCTTCCAGTGCAAGTAAATAAGTTTTTTTACAAAAAAAACTTCTTATAGCGACTCTTCACTTAGACAAACTAGTAGAATCACATCAATATTTTTAATACCAAAACCTTTTTAAAACAAAATGTAAATATTTTTTGGACTCTTTTTAATTTCCTAAATTCGTCAAAAATGTGTGATGGGTTAAAAGATTTACAAAAACCTAACAAACACACGGTATTTGTTAAATAAGCTTGGGTTTGGTATTTCCGACTTTTTAAAAACCTAAGGATTAACTTATGATACCTTAGTTAAATAGTGTAAGTCCAGAAAGGATAAACTGAGAGTTATTACAAGTTTAACGTACTTAGTCTTTTTAATTAATTATTATTTGTTCCTAGAAGTATTTATACTTCTTTAGTATAGTATAGTAGCAAAAACTACCCCTTTGGATTATCCTACCGGGTCAAGGAGTGCCATAATGGAGCTCTCTAAGACAAGTTCCGTAAAGCCTGAATTCTACCTAACATTATTTCACAAACAAAAAATTAAATATTTTCTTACCTGACAGGTTGACTTGATTTGCTATTATATTCCAAGCTCTTTCTGTGTATTATTAACCTCATATTTTTTAAAAGTATAATTATAAAGTATAGGACGTTTTAAACCTCTTCCAAAAATCTAATATTAAACAACTCCATCTTTGGTAAAAAAATTTCTTGACGTAATGACACTAATTTTCCCGTGTAAAAACCAGATACAATCACACAGACTGTAAACAAAATAAAAAATGGTTCTATATTGCATTTGTTTACTAAAGGAAGGACGCGGGTTACTGAGATCGGACACGCTAATATACCTACGTACTGTCGATGCCTGTAAAAATAGCTTTCTTGTCGCTGTTATCTAAGCAATAATTTTCCAAGTTTATGCGTATAGGTTTAGAATCACCCTGTATAATAATAAACATGTTTATCTACCATTTATGTAATTAAAGAAAAATAAACTTCAAAATGACTTCGTTATATTCTTAGAACTTGTCACGGACATTAAAAACTCATTGCTTTAGTACACTGCGTTGTTTTTCCCCTCAATCTTTGTCTTACTTTTACAGGCACTTTACAACATTTTTCTGATTTAGCCTGTCACAAGAGTGTCCATAAATTTATTAAGAAAGCAGCTATTACTCCCGGTGCATTCTTTCGAGCACTGTTTACGAAAGTGGACATTAATAACGACACAAAAGTAGAGATGAGCTTAACAGCTTTTAGAATAACGGGGTGACTGTAGCAATCAGATTACCGTTATTTTTAAATCCCACTAAAAATATTTGGCAATTTATTAGATGGTTTATATACTAAAAATATACATTACGTGTCCAAAGTCCCCTCGTAACTTCTTGGTTTTCGGTATTTTTTCATAAAGGAGTTTAATAAGACAACATAAACCAAATTTTATTTAAGAAATGTCATATACTGCGTGTCCGCCTTAGTTGTCTACATATGGGAAACTTTTTATTATTAATTTTCCACAATTTTTTTTTTTTATTAAAAGCCTTGCTGGTCTAAAACTCAAAATACAATCATTAGATATTTATTTTTTAGTGGTATACCTACGAGGTATCCTAAAAGATATACATTTTCACTAAGAGGAAAGTACCATTATTTTTGACAATATTTTAAAATATTATAAACAAAAAAATGTTTAGAATTAAAAATACCTTTTAAATATGCAAACTCACTCATTTACAGGAAATTTTTTTAAATTAAGTTTGTACATTAGTACATACTTATCTCGGAATGTAATATCTAAATAAAGCTTAAGAACAGTCAAGCAACAAAAAGTTACAAAAACACTCGATATCACATAAAAAATTAAATGAAAAAATTTTTCTTGTAAATGAACGAGTTTGCATAATTGAGGTTATTTTTGTTTGTAAATATTTTTTAAAATAATTTTTAAATATTTTATTAAATAATTTTAAAATATGTTTTTGAAATATAAATTCATGTTTTTCACTAAAAAAATGAATATCTGATGATTGAATTTTATGTTTAGACCAAGCGGAACTTTTATAAAAAAACACTTTTTTGTAAAATTATTATTAAAAAGTTTCTCATATATAGACAACTTAGGTCGACACACTGTATAAATGCCAAACTGAGAGTTGGGCGCCATTGCTAATTAAAAAATTGTGGCACATCGTATAACAAGTACTTTATAACCCTAAAACATAAAGTCAATTACCTACTACAAAATGGCGGTGCTTTATTAATTTACATGAATACCTGACTTTGATGACCAAAATTTCCGAAACTAGATACATTTAACGTGATATCTTCTTAAGGCTCTTTTAAAGATCTTTTAATGGTAATATTGGTAATAAACAACCCATTTTTAATGACCCCCAATTACCTCCCCCTGCGTACGCCTCTGCACAAGACCACCTTTTTTTTCAAAATGTCGCCCAACTCTTCTTCTTTTCAGTTTAATATTTATATCTGTCATTTCTAGCTTACAATTGGTTTATGTTGTCTTAGCAAAGTCTTCAAATTTTCATGAAAAAATACCGAACAATTCAAAAGTTAGGAGGGGGCTCTTGACTTTACCTTATCTTCATATTATTTTGTTTGCAACCAACGCATAAAGGCAAATATTTTCTACTGAAGAGAGAGTATAGGTCATGGAGTCATGGTTAGTTCTGGTTAGTTAAATCTTTTTGTTTTTTTCATTTTTTAATTAAAACTGAGACTAATACACACTTTATAAATTTACTTTTGAATAATATCAATTATTTCTTTTATTTATTTATAAATAGTAACCGACCGTCCCGGTAAAAAAAAATTAACACTGTCGGACCGTGTAGAAATCACTCCTTTTTTATAATTAATCAATTAAAAAAATATATGGTAACCATGAAGTTAATAAGAAATATCTTTCATATTTATAATAATGCCTGGATCCTTTTGGTCAAAAATAAAGAGTTTTCCATTTTCAGCGCCCTATCTTTGAATGAAAATAAAACAAATTATAAAAATTATATTGCAATGGCTCTATTCTTATTTTAAAGGCTGTTTGATGACATTAAGTTTTAAAAATTATATCAGCCAAATGACCACCGTCGTTTCGCTAAGTCTTTTAAACCCTAAAGATTCAATTTTCGATGACATTCTGACACAAATTTGTCCAATTTGCTCAATCTTACCAATGGTGCGAGCTATGTTGGCCTTTAGGGCGGCAATCGTTTGTGGTTTGTCCGCATATATTCCAGATTTTATGTAGCCCCAAAGAAGAAATCCAACGGAGTTAAATCGCAGGACCTAGGTGGAAATACCATAAATTAAACGCAGTGCACGAAACATTTGGCGAACTGAACACTGATTTTGATAATTAGTTTTAACGATTTCTACGCGTTGTTCAATCGTGAGCGTTCCATAGTAAAATGTCACTACAGACTGAGTACTCCGCCGAAATTAAACGGCTGTATCATTCTTGCTTTGATCATGCGCTGTTGTCAAACCTCGAGCGTTAAAAATGAAAAACCCTTTACCTACACATAAAATAACTCGAACCCTTTTGCCTCTGGTCGTGTGTACATGTGTTTTTAAGTACCTGCCCTAAACTTGGTCAAAAATACACGCCCAACTAAGTAGCAGCGCTGTGTCACCGATTTAAATGTATCGCTCATTTCTAGCGCAAAGTAAGATCGTGGAATATCCAGCGAAAGTTTATACGTGTATGAAAATGAAGTGGCGGGCTATAAAGGAAATTCCTGAATAATAAGCGACGATGTCTTCTTTGTCCAAGATACGATTCATGTAACAGAGGAAAAATATTGTCTCGATATAGTCATTACTTCCTTATTGTATAACCGCTGTGGGAAAACGTTACTTTACATTTGGTTTTTGTGGTTCGGCGAGGTCTGTAAAATAACTCGACACTAATTATATAATCGCAATTACTTGACCAGATGTTTGAAGTTTTTATAGAATTCTAATTTAATAGGTTAAAATCTCTTATAACCTTTGCAGTGTTGTTTTTAATATTTACAGGATAGTAAATAGAGGAATTTAGACGATGCTTTGCCAATATCAGCTTGTTTTAATAAAATATATACTTAAGAAAAAATAGTTAATTGCCTTTAGTAAGAAAGAAACAAACACGTCAACATGACGTGTTAAAATACCAGGTGTTGACTCAAAACTGATCTCTATGTAATATGGGAAATACAGTAAGGATATTAAAAGTCCTTCCTCCCCTTGTATCTTTTGAATGAGAAAAGATATCGAGATCGGGTAAAATTTGGGAAAAAAGGTGTCACTCAAACTCCTTCTTGGCAAAACAATAATTTTGGTCACGTGGCGTAGTGCCAAGGGAACAAAAGCAACTATTTTTTTCAAAGGAAAAAGGCTTACGTGACACCTTGTTTTAAAGGCATTTTGATTCCCTACTCAACGCCACTTTGTTTTTGAAAATCGGTGCAGCCGTTCCTGACTTTCAAGACAGTGCAAAATTATATTGTTTGTGCGGTATTTAGGCCAAATTTCAAACGGTTCTAAGTCAGGAACGGCCGGGCCGATTTTCAACAACAAAGTAGCGTTAAGTAGAAATTCAAAGGACTTTTAAAACAAGTTTGTTACATTACCACTCTTTCATTAAAAAAAGTTGCTTGTGTCCCCTTGGCACTAGGCCATCTAACCGAAATTATGTGTATGCCAAAAAGTAGATTAAGTGACACTATTTTACCTAAATTTTACCCGATTTCGATATATTTTCCCATTAAAGAGATAAAGGGGGAGCGAAATTTTAATATCCTTACAATTAGGTCCAGCAGAATGTTAATTAAATAAAGATTAGAATTTTCTTGATACGAAAGCATACTTTAAAATTTTTAAATATTAAATCGGCACGCTGCACAACTTCAACAAGATTATATGGACCTTTGATATATGCACACCCTTACAATACTTTTTATATACGAGACCGGATGATTCAGTTTCACCCTCATGTATTCAGCCCCACAAGGGTTACATTTAAGAATAATAAGGAAGTATATTGACATGTTTTTACAATGAATTGCGTACAGGATGTCAGTCTATCAGGTTTTACGGCGGTTTTTTCACCCACACACTGATGTATTTTGATATTTGTTACATTTTAGGGAAATGCAAAAACCGACAAAATTTTATATAATTATTTTAACAAGGAAACATTACATAGTGCGACTGACAGGTTCTCTTGTTTTTTTATAATATATTGTTGTTTGACTCTTGGTGCGGACGAAGAATTGTAGCCTAAATATTTGCCACCATACGTGCCGCTGGGTTTTTAGATATTTAAACCCATATTTGCCTATTTTCGTCTAAAATGTAAGGTATTAAAACATTCAGATATTGCGTTTTATAGAACGTTTAAGACAAAGCGGCAGACAAGGAAGCACGGGAGTAAGTGCAATCGTGTGTATACTGAACAAATGGCGTGTTCCTATTTAAATGGCAGTATCAGTCTTACTCGCAATGTGTTCGCCCATTTATACCAATAACTATCACCTCTGAACTACCCCCGCTTACGCCTCGTCATCAGCACCCGATTTTTCGCACTTGATAACTCATCAGAAAGCTAACCACACCTGACTGATGGCGCGTTCCTATGCAAGTGACAGTATCAGTCCTACTCGCAGACTTGCCTTCTCAGGTAGGCTCGAAGGCATATCTACTCGTGTGTACTTATATCAATAATAATCATTCCTGAACTACCCCCGCTTACGTATGGGTATCAGCACGCGGTTTTTGCACATGATTACTCATCAGGAAACTAACCCCACCTGTCTTGGCCCAGCTTTGCTGATCAAAAGTAAAAGCAGATAATGTGCTTTAAAAAAAATACCCAATCATTATATTTTTGAGATTTGATATCAAATCTTGGAATACCATTTTTTAAAGAGAAGAAACCGTTGATTGTCACAACTAAATACTTAAGTGCTTTATAAACAACAGAACATCTGTCAGTTTGCCTAGCTATGGTGTGTGTGATTTTCTAACTATTTTAAACTCTACATTTTTACTAAGATTAAATGTGCATTGCACCATAAACATAAACTAAAACATAATCCTCTATTACGCAAGTTTAAACAAACATTTTGCCAAAACTTTTAATCCATTTAATAAAGTTAAAGGCTATTGTGTATTGAAATATTTTATATCAGTATTTCATCTCAAACTTAAAGCCACATACCGGTGCTCACGTTGGTATGATGAATACATATTATAAGGAAATTCTCTAAAACTTTCGGGAGAAATTTATGGTTGAATTATTTCCTTTTATATTCAGAATTAGCTACTATTTTAGAAAGTTGCTTGCCGCGAGCATCCCAAGTCAGTTACGGGGGTGATGACAATTCAAATACCATTTCCGACTAAGGACACTGGGTCCTTTCCAAAACCTACTTCCAAGTGACTTCCTTAGTTCTATTCAAATTCCCTCTAGGTATATCATGGTGATCGAGAGAGAGGGGAGAAAGAGTCTGTTTTCCCCATATTCCTATCGTTGGAAGTTTAAATGTAAATTAAGTAACAAAGGCGCATTTCTATATCAATTACCAGTATTGGAGGAAAATGAATTAATAAATTAGTGCCTGAGGCCAGTAGTTGGCTTGATTAGTTTCAGAGCCTATACAAAGTCAAAACATAAAGTTTAAACGGGTTAGTTGGCTGTCATTTACATAAATATTGTTTGGGATTTATTTCTAAATGTAAATGTGTTAAATATTTAAGAAGCTTATTACTGTAATGCGACAAAGAAAAACGAATTTAAAGAAATGTATAGGGGTATGTTTTTAATACCCATTTTGAGGTTTTTATTTATTATTTTTCAAGTTTATTTGTTAGTTATGAATTTAGTTCCAAAATCATATGAAGTGTTATGTGTATTTACTTATTTCTGGTGGTAATAGTTTAAATATTCTTTAAAAAAAAATAGTTAAAGACATATACATTTTCCACAAATATGAATAACGCTTAAAATTTGAGAAAGTCCGCTTTTCCCTCTTATAAGATGTAAAACACAAAATTACAATAAAATAATAATTTGCAAAAATATTAGTTTAAATTTTAAATAACCTCTTTTGAATTAAATTATGAAATAACAATGACCTAAATAAAATTTACCTAAGTAATTATACCTAACATGTTCCTAAATATAAAAAAATATTTAACACAAATTATATGTTTTATGACTTACCAAAATTCCAGAAACTAAGCTATTCCATTAGTAAAATAAATAAAAATGAAAACATAATAATTTATTTTTAAACATATTAGTTATTGCGGATGGGTACATTATTATTATTATTATTTTTTTTTTTATTGAAGCATATATATATATATATATATATATATATATATATATATTTGTATGACCATAATCAATTTACCCTTAACTTTGTTTTTAAGTGGATTGTTCTGGATAAAGTATTTTTGGTAAATTGATCGAATATAATAGAAATGGTTTTAGACATTTCTAGAAACTTAAAAATGTTTTGAAAATTTAGTGTCGAGATTTGCAAAACACAAAGCTTTTAAATTTTAATCTAGAGTTCTGTAATTAGGCCAAAACGGCTAATTTTTTGTCAAGTAGTTATAAAAAAATAAAATTCTTTTTTTTTATTTTTTTTTATTTTTTTTTTTTATCTTTGGACAAACCACGAAGGCTAAAAGCCTAAATACTAACGTACCGTGGGTGTCTTAAGCGAGGTAAGAGGGAGTTTGTTGACACGGGACTTAAATACTTGAAGATTTGGGGGAAGGAAAGACCTCTGCGGGCAGCAGGTTCCACAATCTAGAAACTCTAGGGATAAAGAACGAACAAAGTGAGAAGTTCGGGGCCTGTCCAGTTGGACCGTATATGGATGCATACGCGCGGAACCACGAGTTTCTCTGTTGGGAACCGTGAGTGGAGGAACTATACTGGTCAATTCTTCAGAGCAGAAGCCATGGAAGTACCTATAAAAAAAGCGATAAATCGCCCACAGCCCGACGATGGGCAAGAGAGGGAAGCCGTTCTGTAAGTGAAGGATCATTAATGAGACGAATAGCTCTTCTTTGAATAGAATCAAGAATGCTCAGGGTTGTTGGGGACGCCATGCCCCAGATATGAGAACAATATTCCAAGGGGGGTCGGATTTGGGACACATATAAAGTGTATAAATTAGAAGCGGAAAAATACTTTTTAGCTCGAAAGAGAAATCCAAGCTTTTTTGAAGCTGCCCGTGGCTATAGATACAATGTGTTTATGCCAGTTTTATGATCATAACTTCTTTTTTAAATGGAACGAAGGGGCTCGTTAGCAAATCCTAAAAGATAATTTTATCTCGAATAATAAGGTACTACATGGATGGAATTGGATTTTTTCAAAAAGCATTTAATCAAATAATTCCAAATCACCCATTACACGAAGTGTTAATATGGATTAATAACATTAATAATTTATTAAGTGGTTAGTAGAAAAAGTCTTAATCGAATACCGCCTGTGGTACCAAATTATTCAGAATAAATAGCTCCTTTAGAGTATGCTGAGACACCCCTGTTCTATAAAAAAAAAAAAGGAGTTATGAGGATAAATAGGATTTTGTTAACTTATACTTCGCCCTAAAGAGTCGTAAAAAAGAGAGGAAGATTTTTTTCAACTTGAAATAAACCGTTTAGGTTAATCGTGGCACTCTAAATTTATAAAAATGTATATAATTTTTGACAGAATAAGTGTCAAACTCTGACTTGTAAGGTGCCATTGTGTTTAAAATGCTCTCGAAATGAGACAAAAATACAGATGGTGCCCTAAAAAAATAAAAAAGAGTTACTTCCAGGTTAACCCAAAGTAATAGAAAACAAGTGAATAGACCAATCAAATGTATTTTCTTAAAAGTTGTAGGAGGAAACCACTTAAGAGAAACACCCGGTATGTTTCATAAATTGTGAAATAAAAAAAGAACAAATAAAATGTAATAAAATTTAAGTGGCTAAGATTAAAGTTATATGGAAGGCTAGAAACTGCATTATACCACATTAATTAAAATCGGGAAAATGTCTTCATTATTAAAGTATAATGAAGACGATGTTAAGCTTTGTAATAAAAGCACTGGCAACAAAATCGTTAGATTTTCTTGTGTTTTTGTGAAGCAAAAAGAAAATATCCTCAGAAAAAGCAACCGCTAATTTTATAAAAATGCTAAAGACGTTGTATATTAGCGAATAAATTAGTACCTTTTGTGTAGCATTAAAGTTGTCTTTTTAGGTCAGCTGAATAAGTGTTGTTTTAATTATTATTCTCGTCTCCCTGCTTCGACAAAATAAGCGCGTTTTAAGTCATTAAAGTTATTAACATTTTTATCACCCCGTACATCTGCAAATTTTATTCGGCTGTTTCTAAAGCGTAATTAAAAGCTTTTACGAGGGCCTAAGTAAAATTAAGGGTTATCTTGAATACATTTTACTTTAAATCCCTAATAAAATCCGGTAGTTACATTAAAAAGTGGCCCATTACAGAAACGCCAGATATAAGTTTGAAGGTCCATAAAAAAGGGATTTTATTGAATATTTATACTTTGCATAATAAAAATATTAATTGTCAAGGCGAATGTTATATTAATTAATATGGTCAAGGGAAATGTTCTTAATAACAAGGCTAATAAAATCAATAAACACCCGTTATTACCTATGTATTTAAAGTTTTGTATACCCTAGTGTAGTGATTGCATTTTTGCAGACACTGCTCTAAAAACATTTTTTTAAACTACACTTTATCGACCAAGTTTTCGGCCTGTTCCATGGCCTGTTAAAAAAGATAGAAAATGACCACTGCAATATAAAAGGATTTTGGTTATTCATTTGTTTTGACTGTACCGTAAAACATTTTTAAATTTTAAAATATGTACAGTGTGTCCACAGATGGACTTAACTATAGCTGTATTTTTTACTTTTAATAATTGATAAAAAAATCTTTTTTATAATTTTTTTTTTGGTTTATTTGAAATGCTTATAGCTATAATACAAGTTGCCATATAATATACCAAATGGGTCAAAATCGTTACTTAAAAAAATAAACAAAACAAAACTACCTAATTAAATACTTATTTAAATTTAATAATTAATAATTAAAAAAGTAATCAAAGGTGTATAGTAATTTTCTTTTCTATTGGTTATGGTTACTCAAGAAAATTGAGGGTAACTTAAAAAAGTTTTTTTTTAAATAAAAGGGTTAAAAGGAATCGTCTTATGATATACGAAAAAAATAATATCACAAAAATGTTATTTTGCGAACTTCAGTAATTAATATATTTGTAATTACTTTGATACAATGAAAAAGTAAATTAAATTTTGGCTGTTGTTTTAAACAAATATTTGTTTTTGTGTTATTACTTACAGCAGATTAAACTAAACTTTATAAAGTTTGCATATAAAAACTAAAGACAATTATTAATGACGAAAAAGATTTTTTTTAGTTTATACTTAATGGCTTTTAATCATCAGTAATTAAGCGATTAGAAAATAAAATATTTTTATTACTTTTTTGCTTTTTACTTCAGTTGTACCAAAGATATATATTTCCGATTTTTTAAAGTAATATTTTAGCGTTTTTGATGAACCATCTTATACAGGGTATTTCGGGAGGAAAGGGAAATATTTTGGAAACATGTTTAGAAGGTCAAAATAAGAAAAATTAACCCATAAATTTTAACCCGATTCCTAACCGTCTCTGAAATAATCGGTTTTTAATATTTTTTTTTTGTAAAGTTTTGGAGTAATAAGAAAGTATTGTATTTCTCCGGTTTGTAGGTATTTTATTGGTTGTCAATATCTAATTTAATTGACTGATAGTTTTGACAAGCTTGGTTGTCTGTTCAATTGATTCTGAACGTTTTGACTCGAAAAAGAAAAGATTCCATACATAATGCCTTACACATTCACTCATGGGGAGTATGCTGTAGCTTGTATTAAAGTTGGTGGGGGTATTTTCAAAAACTAACCAGAACTAGTGGATTTTTTTATGTTTTACTAGTATTTGTTTATGTTGTTTTTAAAATAAAAATAGTTACAAAAGAATTTTAAAACTGATTATATTAGAGACGGTTAAGAATCGGATTAAAACATTTGAGTTAATTTCTCTTATTTTGACCTTCTAAACGTGTTCCCAAAATATTTTCCTTTCCTTCCGAAACATCCTGTATATCATGGGCTGATTTTTATAATGCTTTTATTATTTTTGAAGAAAAAAATAGTTATATTAAAAATGTTTTTTCCGAAAAAATGAAAATAAATTAAATACATGTATAGTAAGGTCCATCTGTGGATCCACCGTATTTTCTATTCATAAAATGGTAGATTTGTATCAAATAATACTTTCTAGAAATAAGTTGTTTAACTATTTATTTTTTTTTGTTACAGGTGAGTCTTTTTACGTATCGCAATACCGTGAGTAATAAATGATGTAACAATTATGTATTTAAATTAATTTTAAAAAATAATAATTTTTATTGGTGTATCATACAAAACGGTGGTAAACAACACTGATCACAAATTAACGAACTGCTATTTTTTTTTACCCATAGATTTAGTTGAGGAATGCTGAAAGGATGTTTAATTTAAAACATTTATTAATTATAAAATTAAAGACAAGTTTAAAATACAAATTTAACATGGCAGGATAGTGTGCACAGAATATGAATAAGTAATTTTATATCGGCGGTAAACCATTATGGGGTTTGATTTTCACAATTTATTATTACATGACACATGTTTTGCTAACTCACTGGCATTTAATCAATTCGAAAATAATATTGTTTTTATCAAATAAATTAGGTTTTTGACCAAGAGAATAATATTTATTTATTTTAGGTATAGTTTTAAAATTTTAACTAATTACTAGTCTAAAAGCAACATATTAGAGAAGGCGGCTAACCACCGAAATAGTTGGGTATATCACACAAATTATTGTAAGTAGAAAAATAAACCAAGACTTTTTCTTCTATAAATTGTTTATTGCTTTAGATAAGAGGCTTATACATGTTCAGGGTGTTTAATTTTAGATAGTTTTACAGGGCCTTGAAAACCGTAAGAAGTATCGGAAATCTAATATAGAATTGTATTTTTTTTTGAGAAACAACTCTAATGAAAACAGTTCATGGATTTTACGATCCATCTCGAAGCTACAGGGTGATTTTTACATTTTTTTCCACTTTTACACCTTTCTTTAACTCGTTTGCTATTAAAGCTATAAAAATAGAAATTAAATAGGTTAGTTGTGTAGTTTTCTACGTAGTATGTTGTGGTGTAATTGGTTGTTTTCTATGTTTGGCAGTTTTTGAGAAAATTACCCAACCTATGTTTTTTTTTCTTATGGAACACTCTGTACGTTTTTATATAGGTTTACTAAGCTCATTTTGAGCTTTTTAAAAATATATATTTGTACGTATTTTTTACTTTAAAATTTTTTACCGAAAATTGTTTTTTTTTCATAAATTTGCCTTTTTATGGAAGGCCATGACAGAAAATGACAAAACCCTATTTTTCAATAATATTTTTTTTTTGTTAAGCTACCCCAACTTGATAATTTATTGAAAATTGTCTTTAATATTTTTAAGATATTTCAATTTACTTACTTTAGCTTTATAAAATATGACTTTATTAGAGAAACGCACTATTACGGAAAAAGAAAATTACCTAATGGAAATAAAAGAAATATTTTTATAGAAAAAAAATACAAGAACCCCTATTTGAACTCAACAATAAATGTTTAAATTAAAGTGTTCCATATGTATTTTATTTCCATTTATTATCTTTTATATTTTTTTCTGTAATAGTGCTTTCTTATAATAAAGTAATATATTTTTTAAGTTGTCTAATATTGTTATGCTATTTATTTTTGCTCATAGCTTTCTATAAAAAAAAGTTTCAGAAAAATTAAAAAAATACATACTCCTATATATTTTTAAAAAGCCTTAAGAGAGCTTAAAAATATAAATATGCAGGGTGTTCCATAAGAAAAAACATAATATAGGTAAGTTTCTCAAAAAATGCCTAACATAAAAAGTTACTAAATACACCACAATATTCTACGAAAAAAACTACACAATTAACCTTTATAAAGTTGTTTTATAACTTTATAGCAAACGAGTTAAAGAAAGTTGTAAAAATGGCAAAAGCCTGAAATTTCACCCTGTAGCTCCGAGATTGATCGCAATAGCAATGAACTGTTTTTACTATAGTTGTTTTGTTAAAGATCGAGAGTCCTATATTAGATTTTTAATATTTCCCACACTTTACTAGATGTAAAACCAACGAAAATGAAACACCCTGTATATAAACATCTTTATTGCGCACCTTTTTTAAAAATTCAAGTGTTAGTTTGTTTAATATTTTAAAAATAAAACGAATACCATTTTTAGATACACTAAATAAAATTTAATCGTATGGCTTAAAAATAATTTCCATTAATACACCCATAATCAAGCCAGCGTTATTTATAATTAAAGTGATAATGGCGCCATTGTAACATCACTTTTTAAAAGTGGTAAATGTTGCTGTTCAGCCGCTTCTAGTATTTTAGCTAAAGCGAGTTTTCTTAACGGTAAAAAGTGAAACCATTACCCTCCGTAAATTTAAACGTTATCTAAGATGGGCCCTTCACCCTTAATTTGCATAACAAAATCGGAAGTGCAGTTTAACGCCTCTCCCAGCGAGCATTAATTCAGCCAGTTTTATATTGTCCCAAAATGACCTGTCAACCGTTATCTGACATCTTAATTGGCGTTTGTCAAGTGTCATATTTTGTTCATTAATAATTCGTGGCGGAGGAGTTAATGACAAACTACTTGCTCCAAGATGAAAATTAAACACACAAACATAAAGCAGAGACTTGTGTAATACACGATAAACCGATCGATATATCTACCAGGTCTGATCATTAAAAACGTTCGTTGTTAATGTAGGATCATACCTTTTAAAATCAAGAAGTTTAATAAATAAATTAATAAAAAATTATCATCAATAAAAGGTCGATGGTCTAAAATGGGACCAATTCGGTCATGGTTCCGGGGTACAGCGAGCTGACCCTGTTTAGCCATTGATCCATATGAACTGGCCGGTCGCTTGAAATAAAATTAAAAAAAAACAAAAAGCCCAAAAAATGTTAATTAAAAATCGCAGTTGTCAAGATAAAATTAGGTTTAAAATTAAAGTAAAAAAATACCTAATATCAAAAATGTCAGTCTAGTATTAATGTGTCAGTTATCAGTAGCCTCTGCATTCAATTTAATTTGTTTATTGAAATACAGTCTATAAAATAACAAAAGTCATACCACATTTTATTTTTACTTTTACTATTATTATAAATAATAAATACACCAGTTATTTTATCACTGATGATATCAATGTTAAAATATTTTCAGAATATTCCTAATTTAAAGCTAAAAATATTAAACATAAACTTTAAATATTAGTTAATTTGTTATTTTAATTTTTAACCTAATTTTATCTTAACAACAGTGGCAGACACCGAAACGTCGATTTTTAATTAATATTTTTTTATTTTTCGGAGACCGTCCATATAACGTGCATAGCAATTTTGATAAGCCCCCGTATAACCACTTAAGAGCCTATTTTTTCGTAATGGGCACCAGTTGGCGCTGAGGTCAAATCTTGTAGTACACGTAGAAAACGCTTTATGGCGCTGAAATTGCTCCTTTTGGGCTTGGGCGAAACCTCGAAAACAGATGTCACCGATGGTTTTACCTAGTATCCAAAACGGCCGCAAGATGATGCCATAATACATTTATGAGGCGTCGTCTCAAATTATTTATTAATTTAATGTTAATTTTGTACTACCTACACAGTATGTACCTACCCAAATAAATCTAATGTAAATATTGCTTAACTTATAAATAATAAAACTATAACCACTGAACAATATTTATAAATGTTTTTGTTTGAAAACTAAAAATTATTTAATGTATGCCATAATATTATTATCCTTACATAGTATAAAATGAAAGTCCCTTTTTCGGTCTGTCTGTATGTATGCTTAGATCTTTATAACTACTTAACGGATTTTGATGCCTTTTTTTAATAGATAGAGTGATTCAAGAGGAAGGTTTATGTATATAATATTATCCAAAAAACATATACAGAGTGTTTAAAAAAATTGTTTATATTTAAAATTTGATATTGGTTTTACTATTCGTACCGAATTTTGATGCAGTCTTTTAAATAGATAGAGTGATTCAAGAGAAAGGTTTATATGTATTATAATATCCAAAAAACATATACAGAGTGTTTAAAAAAGTGATTTATATTTTAAATTTGATATTGACGTTACTATTTTCAACGTATTCTAATGCGTTTTTTAAATAGATAGAGTGATTCAAAGGGAAGGTTTATATGTATGATAATATCCAAAAACAACATTTACAGGGTATTTAAAAAATAGTTTACAATTAAAATTCAATATTACTCGAAGGATTTTGATGTGTGGTTCTTTTAATAGATAGAGTAATTTAAAAGAAAGGGTTATATGTACAATAATACAAAAAAACATATACAGAGGGTTTAAAAAATAGTTTGAATTTAAAATTCGATATTACTCAACGGATTTTGATGTGGTTTCATTTTAATAAATAGAGTGTTTTAAAAGGAAGGTTTAAATGTATAATAATATAAAAAAAATATGCGTGTTAAAAAATTATTTACATTTGTGAATGGATCGTTGATAATAATTAATTTTTAATTTTATTATTTTTGTTTAATTTACACGCTTTTATTAGCTCGGGTTGTATGTATGTATGTATGTATGTAACGGAATCTTTAAGCTTCATTTTCACCAACTTCCAGCGATTCGATTTCTTTGAAACTTCGCACACGTATGAAGGACCCATGACAATGCAATAACTGCAAACAGTATCCCGTTATCCTGATTAGGATCGCCAGGATAAATAAATTCCTTTATAGATTTTCTGTAGGAGAGTAACAAAGAAAGAGCTAGTGCGCGATCTGCGCATGCGTGCAGTTTCGGACGTACTCTCAGCATAAGGCTGACAGAAACTTGTTCGGAGTAGTTGCGTTCTGAAACCCCATGCAACAGTAAAGCTTTAAATGAAATGATTAGATTACGAAATAGTTCGTGAAACATTTCAATATCACATGTCCGCAGAAAACTAATTGATATATCGAACTAAAAATGAAAAATAAATAATAGTTTAAAAAACTAAAAACACGCTTTTATATGCCACCGAACTAAAAATTAGAAAATAATTTTTCATTACAAAGAGTTTGTATTACAGTAATAAAAGGTCAAACAATGAATCATAATTATATACCTCAAAATAGAATTATAATAAAATTTAAGATAATAATAGAATAATTCACTTCAGAATAAAAGCGTGGGGTGCTTAATATATTAAATGTTATAATTATTTCATTTGTAAATATCTATGAGGAAAAAGTTATGAAAAAATAGTAAAATATACCCCACGCTTTTTACTCTGAAGTGAATTATTCTGTTATTATCTTAAATTTTATTATAATTCTATTTTGAGGTATATAATTATGATTCATTGTTTGACCTTTATTACTGTAATACAAACTCTTTGTAATGAAAAATTATTATCTAATTTTTAGTTCGGTTGCATATAAAAGCGTGTTTTTTAGTTTTTTTAAACTATTATTTATTTATTTTGACAACGGTGGCAGACTTGCCACCAAAACGACGATTTTATTTATCTTTTTACTTGTTTTATTTTTTGGTACTTTTAATTTAATTTTTGGCGTGTACCCAAATAATTACCATCCATTAAATGAATTCGCCGAACTACAAAACATATCTTCAAATATGTTATTGTTAATATTTACCACAAAATATTTTTTATTTATAATGTTTATGCAAGTTTTCACTTTCCTCTAATAAAAAATTATCGTGTTTGTGAGTTACAGAGGAACACTTTTTAAATGGAACACCCTGTAGGTATAAATTATTACCAACCGAAAATCTTTAAACGAGCTTTAAAAAAGTCCACATGTAATATATCCAATTTAATATAGTCCTGGAAAAGTGGCCATTCTCATGGTAATAAAATATTCATAGTTCCTTTACTTACTTAAATAATTTTGTATCGTGACTAATAAAAAAGTAACTAATGGCAAACTTCTGATTTGGATAGTCCTGTGTTTAAGTGTTTTAACACGAAGTTTTGTTTTAGGTTTTAAATAAATTTACGTCATATTTAGATTACATATATTTAAAATTACATTATTTATATACCCAATACTGTATATTAAAAATACAGATATAATGTCTTCCTTAGAATCAATGGAAATAAAGCATATTTTGCGTAAAAAAGTATTAAAGTAAAGAAAAACAAAATCGACTTTGAGTCGTGTCTACAAACTTTAATATTTCCAATAATTCTAAACCTTGTATGCGTCTTGCGTTGTCGATTCATTGAGCAGTAGCTGTTACTAACCGGACAATTCTACGCTGCCGCTGTGGTCGTAGCCCAATCAACAGCCGCAATGCTTTTAGTGAAGGTCGGACTTATCTGCGCTGATGCCACATTTTAGTTCAATAGTCAAATTTTAATCTGTACCGATCCAACGAACCGCTGCTATCCAAGGCTAATAATTTTTAACAAGCCTTTTTTTTAACTTACAATGATGTATGTATGTAAGAATGAATGTGTGTATGTTGGGGTGCAACTCATTTTTGAAGCATTTATCCTCAATCAATTGTGAAGAAAAAGTGTAAAACATATTAAAGAAAATTATATACCTTCACGTCGTGCCAGCTACATACTTTATTCTATCAATGGAGTTTTAGTGTGTTAAACGCTAACAGGTAGAGATTAGGCAGAAAACTCACGTATCAAATTCACTTATTGACAAATATTGGCCATTGTAATTTTGAACTGGTACGAGTATATAATTTTAATAAATAGTTATTTTATATAAAATATAAAAGACAAATATTTACTTAAAATTTTAATTACTGTTTGCCAAAAAAACCTTTTTAATAAAAGAAAATCCTAATAGATTTTTTATTAGTAGAAAATAATGTTTAATGCAGGATGTTTCAAAACAAATACGAAAAAATGTATGCACATTATATCCTTCGGTGCTACGCGCCTCAGGATCAAAAAATGCTAATAGCTTTCTCACCCGAGGTATGTATATGTATATAGATTTTTTTCACTGCAAACATTGATATATTAACAATTTTAATTTTGGTATTAGTAATTTCCTAACAATTTGTTAAATTTATCGGAATATTAAGTAGACTGTAGCGTGTTTCTAATCACATTGGCTTTACTTCTGTAATAATTTGGCATGTGTCAATTTTGATATGAATATTGTTCTCAGTACTTACCTAGGGGTTTTTTTATTATTATTATTTACCTAGGGTAAGAAAAATTAAATCTCTTTAGAGGAATGGAGTAAATAATAGCAATATTTTAGGTTGGTAGTGAAAAAATATTTTGTTTATTTAGTAATAAACATTGAGTAGTTAAGCACATGTTATTATGCGACTTTTTTATATTTTAAACTTTTGAGTAAGTTTTACTAATTTTTTTGAAGTCGGTTAATTTTTTTAAATGATTATTTTTCCCTTTTTAGTTTATTATTATTACTATTAGATCCGTAATTATTCACTAAAAACACTACTAGTACCCTTTTAGGGGTTAGATGCAGCCCCGTGTCAATTGATTTATAGGCTTTTGACAGAAATGAAGGTTTAATTAAGGAATTAACTAACCATGACTCCCCATTTAAACTCTTGTCTTGGGTTTTTTATATTGTCTGTCAAAAGCTCTTAAATCAATATACGCGGGGCTGCAACAAATCGACACACACGGAGATGCAGCTAAACGCTTGTAGAATACATTATATCTGTCAAAAGCTAATAAATTAATACACGCGGGGCTTCAACAAATCGATACACACGACGCTGCAGCTATCCGCTATTAAAATACATTAATTGGTCAGAAGCTTATAAATCGATACTCACAGGGCTGCAATAAATCAATACACACGGGGCTGCAGCTAACCGCTTGTAGAATACATTATATCTGTCAAAAGCATATATATCGATACACGCGGGGCTGCAACAAATCGATACACACGGGGCTGCAGCTAACCGCTAGTAGAATACACTAATTTGTCAAAAGCTTATAAATTGATACTCACGGGGCTACAATAAATCGATACACACGGGGCTGCAGCTAACCGCTTGTAAAACACATTATATCTGTCAAAAGCATATAATCGATACACGCGGGGCTGCAACAAATCAATACACACGGAGCTGCAGCTACCCGCTTGTCTTTTAGTTCGATGAAAAGGGTTAACTTTACCCCAAGGTTGTCTATTCTGAATGCGCCCTGATCTCATCCTTTTTTAACGAACTTTATTCTTTATTATTTTAGCATTAATCAATCTAGAGGCGGCTTATCCGCACAAACAACGTACGGCAGAAAGAAACAAATAGGTCTAGTACCTTTCTTCATCGCTATCCTGACTTTCTTTTTATGGGCCCACCGCAAAAGTGCACTCTTTCAAATAAAAAATACATTTTTATTTGTTATCCTAAAATTGAAAAGATAATTTTATTAAAATTTCAGCTACCTACCAAGTTTTAAAATGTTCTGTATTTGGATAAGAGAAAATTTTTACTATGAAATCCCAAGCTATGTGTTCAGGTAGACATGCATTATTAATTTTTTATTTAAATATAAACAATAATACAAATAAATAGTTGTGGTATTTTTCTTTAGGCACTGGCAAAATGACCGCCGGCGGTTTAGCTCAATTATAAGAAGCGAACCGCCGTCCAGCGGTTTTTTTATTTACGTTTATAAAAACCGCCAAAAATGTAAATAAATTTGTTATTACTGGCGGTTTTTACTAATTTTATGGGTAGATCGGAAGATTCCTTATTTAAACCTAAGACTAACACACTATTTATTATTTCGCGGCAAACCGGTCAAATTCCTAAAAACAATCCACCAAATTTGTGGTTGTGTCATTTTAAATGCTTCTAAATAGAAAACAGCCGGCTATACCTAAAAGCTTGTAAAACATCGACCATCGATTCCCTAACATCGATGGTTTGATATCACCGATGGAAATCGCGCATCCCTAATCTGTAATTCTGAAATCAATATTTACGATCCAAAATTTTATATCTGATAACGCTCTAAGTCTGTGACTTGTTAAAGTTAAAATTAGGTATTTAACAAAACTAATTTGTCTTTACTCCGCCACTGTACATTCATATCGTTTTATAAAATCGTGCTTTGAGTAGGTTTCTGGAACGTAATTGTAAGAACTCTATTTTATTTTGTAAATACTTTACATTTTTATGAGGGCAGCACCGCCTAGAGTCGCCTAAATTAAGCAGTGTTGCCAAAACCATCAAATTTTCAGAATTTAACACATTTTACTAAATAATTAAAAAGACAAAATACTTGGGCAAAAGCACATTTTAGAATAATTAAAAGTGTGTAATTTTAAAGTGAAAATAATTTTGGACGTTGCAAAAGCCAATCCCGTGCCTATATTATTTTAAAAAATAAGTTTAGAATATTTCGTTGTCCTTACAGACTTTGAGGTTTAAAATATGGCAGCAAGGTATTTACGGCGAAATATCAGTATGTTATACAAATTTGCTTGGTGAACAATCTTTTTAAATAAAATATATCATTGCT